>OU795039.1:23625037-23865290 GCA_917208275.1 Patella pellucida
AAACAAATCTGCAATGAGCTTTTTTTTTATCTAAATTGGTAATAATATGGACGTCGATATACACGCTTTTTTGCTGCACGGGCAAACTTTACTCGTTGCACAGTGCATGGCGTATACCCGCCTTCATTAGCCCGGTTGGGACAGAAAACCCAGTTCGAAGAAAATTGTATGCGAAATAATATGCTTACCACCAACCACGGAAGGGGCTTAAATATGTCAACATACGTTAAAACATCGGAACGTCACAGGCTAACAAGTTAAAAAATCAGGTAGGGCCTATAATTTTGATGCAGAGAGAAGCTAGGCCTATATCACCCTTCCCCCTTCAACAAAACAATATAATTACAATTAGTTTACTTAAATACATGTATTAAAGTCGAAACTATTCATAAATTTAATTAATTAATACAATTCTGAAAGTATACAATATTATTTTTTTCAAAACAAAAAAAACAAAAAATAATAAAAATCTGTCATGTGATATGCATAATAACTAACTTTGGTTTAAGGCCTGAAAGTGTATAATAATGTGAACATAACCTCAGAAATTTTATTTTAATTTATTTTGTTCAAGTGAAATATCCGTAGATACGTACAATATAGGTAATGATTTTATGGTTGAATTTCGTGCATCTGAATATAAGGGACATATCAGCAGAAAGATATAAGGATCTACAAAATTGTGTCCACATCGACAGGTTGGCGAGTCAGTTATGTGTCTTAAAAATTCATGTCCATTTAGATCACTATTGATTAACGAAGTCTTGAATGGATAATTTGAACTTTTCTTTTTCCAATATTATAATAAGAAGGTACCAAGTGATCATGGTTAAATCCCCAATACCACTCTTATTATAACTGAATAATATTTCCAAATCATTATTCTGGTCAACAAATTGTACTATTTTACAATATTCCAAGTAATTAATGATACAAATTTCATCTTAACACACCCAAATTTAAAAATTTGGAAAAACTGAACTACATGGTTTGAAAAGCTTTACGTAAACACTTTCAAATGCAACTGGATTTATAAAAATATTTTCGAACCCTCTGGACAAGTAAAATAGGATGTAATGGATAAATTACACAACAGGTAGGACACTTAAACATCTAGTAGTTAGAATAAGGCTATTTATTTTTTCTCGACCTGTCAAGCCAGCAAGAGTGGTATTGCCCCTTTATGAGTTTTGTTTAAAAATGAATAACGTATCTGAATTACGTATAGAATGATCTAGATTGTTCCAAAGAATTATAAAATAGTTTAGTTTTACAAAAATAGAATGGTAGGTTTTGTCATTTCTTAGTGAGTAATTACTTAGTTCCGAACATTTTCTTTTAATTTGCCACTTACATTCTGATGCACGATCTGCAACAATAACAAAACTTCCATAATTTTATTAAAATCCTCGAAATTCATTATCCGGAACTGAAGACCGGTATAATAGTGAAAAATTTGTCTCTGTAGTCTATAACTTCCTCTTTTTTTCTTTTATAAAGAATATTCTTATCCGCCACGAGACCGCCTTGTTGGTGACGGTACCGCTACCGCCTTACGGATCACGGTGCCTCACGAAAACCCCAAAAGATTATGAATGAAAAAATGGAATATAAACTTTTGATTGTGGTATATTATATCATTTGAAGGACTAAACACTGTCCACTGACAAGAGGAGATCAAGCCATCACCTTACTCACTGAGCAACCACTGCTACTATTTCACTAGAGAATAATATTGTTGTATTTGTCACAGGAATATTAAGAAAAGCCTGACAGAAAATATAACTTCTAACATTCCAAAAAAGAAAGAGGTCGAGTCAGTCTATAAATACGAGTAGTTTCCCTTTACAAATAAATTCAAATAACATGACTAGTGAAATAGTGCAACGCGGGTTCTGTAAGATATGGAATGAAGAGCTTTATTGTAAGCGTTACACTAGAATGGGCTGGTTATTTGAAAATATGTGCTTTTTCTGAAGGTTAAGGGTAAGCAGTTAATTCGTTATAGCGTTTGGGTCCTAGAAATTCACAAATGTGGGTCGCAACGCATATAATAATGTAATATGAATGAAAATAAACTGATTTACATTCAATGGTTTACGTTTTTACTCCAATTTCAAATCAGTTATGCTCGACAAAATAAGCCAGCAATCGCATTCAAGTGCACATTTCTAGCGTCTAGTTATTCCAGTTTAGATAACTCCGTTTGGTTTGGTGCAATGTGTCTAGCATCGTCCATCGAGTCTTTCAATACAACTGGGGCTGAAGCGCATTATGCTACACGATTCGTGTACCAATGTTAAAACAATTATTTTATCTTAAATATCGGATATCAGAAGCTCATCTTTTCCCAATGTTGATTTAAATTGACCAATAATTCGTGTTTTCGATCTCGAAGATTTTGGAGGATTTTGAGTTACGGCCTTAGCTCCTTTAATATCAACTCTAAGACTAACTATATTCTTTTTACGTTGTCGAAGTAAAACGATCTCTAACGCAAGCGTTGTGGGCGTTTAAGGTAATAAATTTGATATCTGGACATGT
This sequence comes from Patella pellucida, assembly GCA_917208275.1. Lineage (NCBI taxonomy): Eukaryota > Metazoa > Mollusca > Gastropoda > Patellidae > Patella > Patella pellucida. The sequence goes on from OU795039.1 coordinate 23,627,582, forward strand.
TCACTTCTACCGCACTTCAAATTACAATGAAATGAAGATGACAGAAGTGACATGGGAGTAGCAATGAAACCATACCCAATAATATGCCAAAAACTATAACCCCACTGCTCACTCACTTCCGTAAACGTGCTACTATAGCCTAGCGGTTAAAGCCCATTTTTTTTCCGATACCCCTACCTACGGTAGAAATAAGAATTTTTGGCATGGTTGGAAAGGAATTATATTTGACATTATGAAATCGGTTCTTGGGCGATTTTCAAAACGGGCTACAATAGTTATTTCTCCTAGTTTCCATAGCAACTGTAAAAAAACATAGGTATCAACTGTATGCGTAAGTAAAATCCAACTATTTAACAATTAAATGCATCAGATAAGCCACATTTTGTGTTTTTTCTCCAGCACACCCGTGATTTAATTTAAAAATAACACACGCAATATCATTTTAAGACCAGCAATTGGCCCCTTAGCGCTACTGATCTTGTATTTTTATGTTCTTGTAGGTGGCGAGACGAAGCACTCTGAGTCGGTCGTAACTCGCTACACACCGGAAGATACGCCGATGGAGACGAACCCTTTCCCATGACCGAGTCCGTCCTTAATGCGTCAGGCGTCGCTCTTCATCGACGCTTTATTTAACTGTTTTCCACATGCAGACACTAAATGTTATGCAGGACGTTGCAATGGCAATATAATATCAAATGATGATATTTAAAACCGAATTTGTTTGGTTAAATTTACTAATTTGAATAGACCACGATTTAAGTTTTTTGGCGGACTCTTTATATCGAATAAATCATATTTTATTACTGTCTAAATATAATAAATATATCAGTACGTTGCAATAAATTATTCACACTCCAAATCTGTGTATTTAAAATAAGAATTCCGAAGTTTAATAAACAAATTACCCTGTAATTGGTACTCTTATGACAATATGTGGCAATGGCGTCACTGTTACACCACAATTACGTCATATTATAAGCAAATTTAGAAGTTTTGGCAAAAAAATATAACCTGGTCACACATTATTCAGTCAGATGATAGGAAATTATTATCAAGTTTTTTCAGCACCAAATAACAGTAGCCAAAAATCTATCCCTATCCCCACCAAATCTATTATCGTTAAAAGAAACCCTGCCCATTTGTTAAAGTGCAAAAAAAATACTGGGCAATGTTGAAAATTTGCTCAAGAACCAGTTTTGAGTTCTGGTGATGTGACACTATCAAAAATTACCCAAAGTATTTTGTTCTACCTCGGGGTACGGGCATCTCGCCTTTTAAAGGACAATATTGGTGCCAGTCATTATAACATATGTGATAGAGCTGGTTAAACACATTCCAAATATACTTTTAACGCAGAGCGCATTGCTACGATAGCTGAGTATTACACGCTGACCGAATCGGCAGTGACGTAACGACAACGAAAACAGGCAGGCGGTTAAATTTCTGCTCACTCATAATTCCTTCGAAGACCAACATTTGTTATATGGGACTGCAAAAGAATATCTGACAATTCAATAAAGTAATTGAATGTCATTACATAAGAGCACACGAAAGAAAAACAGAAAAAGTCCGTGTATTACCATAAAATAAAAACCAAGTACGAACAATCCAAATCATAGGCAAAATAGGCAAAATAGTGTATTCAAGCAAAATAGTGTAATCAGCAAATGGACTGCTCCTCGTGTACAAAATACACGACAAGCAGTGGTAACAGGTGTCCGGAAAAGTAAGCTTACCCTGCCTGGCGCCACACCTGCCATAGCTGCATCCAATCTATTAGGCGAAATGTCGGTCGAATAGCGTGATTGGCCAGGGAACTATAATATGCAAAATGCACGTGATGAACTGTCTTAACGATGTAGTAGACATTATCAGGGTGATAGTAACAGTATACGTGTCAATTAAAAATATCTAGAATAATAGCCGAGAGAGACACGTTATATTTACCAATCAAATCAACATGACGGCCATAAAACTTTTTAAAGCTTTTAATAAGTTTAGTGCGCAAGTATCCTTGTAGTTGAAGCTTAGATGACAAATGCCTCGATCTACTCCATAAACTGGTGATATTGAAATGTTACTACTAGTAGATGGAAAGTTAACAATCGGAAAGTCAAAGTCATCCCGTTTATCGTACAATTTAACACTCAGTTACGGCAATTGTCATATTCGAGACGCAGATCCAAGTAGGAAGCGTAATTGTCACTGTCAGTGGTATTTTTAATTTCGAGCTCATCAGGATATATGAAGTCTACATAATCACTAAATTTAGGATTATTAAGGGCTAAAACATTAAATTAAAAAGTCTGACTGATCGTTTGTTTGTTTTTACGAGCATCTGTATGTACTCGGCTTCGTACGAATAGAGAAACAGATCAGCAAGCAAAGGTGCACAGTTGGTGCCCATTGGGATGCCAACCACTTGCTGATATATTTCCCTTCCAAATTCAACAAAGATGTTATCAATTAAAAAATCCAACATCTGAATTATCTTGATGGCCGTGTATTTGTTTTTTTGAATCGCTGTGGTACTTAACGAAATATGTAGAATTATAATATACAACTAAATACTGATATCGAGCAGTACCGGATTTAGACGAAAAGACACTGTGAATAATGTCTTTCAATCGGGCTTTTAATTTACTATGGGGAATTTTAGTGTACAAAGTAGAAAAGTCAAACGTTTGAATAGATAAGACTGAAGTAAGGTATCTAGATTGCAAACCATCAAGTAATTCTTTGGAATTTTTTAATATCCACATTTGATTTATACCACTTCGAGAGTATACTTTGTCACAGTATTTTTGAATACCCTCTTTAACAGCTGTTAGTATAGATGTCAATACCTTTGAAAGTGGTTTTGTGGAACAACGGGATGAACCTGCTATAAAACGTTGCTTGTAAGGATTTTTATGTAATTTAGGTATCCAATACAACAAGGGCAAATCTGTATAGGTAATTCCCCATGGAGTACCAAATGAAGTGAGTACAGATTTGTGATTGGATATAATTTCATCCTTACTAAACGTAGATCGTTTATATGTAGAACTGTCGATTGGTTTCCCGAAATTAAGTTCTTTGAACAGACAGTCAAAATTATGTCGTTTACAAATAAACACTATGTTATTGGACGCTTTGCCAGCTAATGACATAATTGTCATGCAAGGCATTCAGATTTTCAACAATGCTAACATTATTGAAAATAGACTTAGGCCTAGTGTCAACTGACAAACGTTGCATGTATATTCTTCGTTTAAGTAAACGACTGATAGACTTAGTCCAATCAGAGAGAGTATCCGAGATAGCATCTTCCCTCTTAGCCCATGATCTAGCGTAGTCCTCTACGGCATCCATAATAAGTTTGAAATTTTGATCCCATGAAAATGGTTGCGGTTCCCGGTATATGTTTTATAAGGCATAGAGTGAATATAAACAAGGGAATTTGTAGACTATTTCTATTTTTCTCGTGTAATTCAATTACTTTATTGAATTGTCAGATATTCTTTTGCAGTCCCATATAACAAATGTTGGTCTTCGAAGGAATTATGAGTTAGCAGAAATTTAGCCGTCTGTCTGTTATTGCTCGCTGCTTCAGTCACTTCTATAGACCACTCGCTCGTGTTTTCACTGTCGTTACGTCACTGCCGATTCGGTCAGCGTGTAATACTCAGCTATCGTAGCAATGCGCTCTGCGTTAAAAGTATATTTGGAATGTGTTTAACCCGCTCTATCACATATGTGATAATGATTGCACCAATATTGTCCTTTAAGCCCTTTTGGGGGCCTTGGTCGCTAGTAGTCAAGTGCTGTCTGTAACATTAAAAAAAATGCGACCAAGACTTTTTAGTCACCTCGACCTTCCTTCAATGCCCCTTGCACATTCCAACGTCATGCTTATCGAGTGTTTTTTTTTATCTCCTTATAACATTCTACAGTGGATATCGCTTGAGTGATAAATTTCATAATCTCCTACATAAAATTGATCGGTCAATTAAAAAGGAAAAGGAACTCCTTTTTTTTTCAAAGAACATTCATTTTGTATTAGCATACCTATTGTTCGGGGTCACTAGGTTTAAAAGGTTGAATATTTATTGATCAAAGAACATTTAGTTAACTGGCAAAGAACCTTCTCGGCCAACATCGGTCACCACGGCTACAGACAGGAACTGTAAAAGTCGCGTAGTAAGGTTCACCAAGTATTGTAACTATCTAAGATAGGGTATATTCAGTTGTCATAGTCGGTAGATGTGATGAATTAATAATAAATGCAACCAGGTGTGGTAAAACAAAACAAGTGGTATTAATTAAAAAGACCGTAATTACGTTAAGGCAAGGTGGTGCGATCAAACAGAATTCATCACGCACGACGTTGAGACCAAGTGTTTACTTTTACAAATAAACAGTGCTGGATCACAATTCTGGCTCATGCTAATATTTTATCCCGGGCGGAGATAACTAGTGCCTGGGCTGAAGGGGGCGAGGATTTGGGCCCTAGGAAGTAAGGTATATTGTGGGCCAGAGTGCAAAGCAGTCATGCTGAGACCGTCTGAGGGGTGATGTCACGTTGTTGTTAGAGATATCGTGATCACGTGCACGACGTCACACGACCTACATAATGCAGATTGACCTACTAGATGAGATTGAAGCTCTATTTGCCCAGTCTCTAGAGTTTACGAGTTTTTTTCGGGGTTTTTTTTTTGGAGAGGACTGGCCAATTTTTGGTGTGCGGAGAAGACTGGCAACCAGTCTAAGTTTGTACTAAACAACGTTCAAGTCTACTACCAATAACTTACACCAACAACCAGTCCCTATTAACAAAATTTAACAAACATATAACGATACCACGAACCAGCCCCTTCTTACAAAATTTAATACACGAAAATGACAACGAACCGGGTCTACTTAACAATTTTAACACACACGATGCCACGAACCAGTCAACGAACCAGTCACTCATAATTTTTAAGTGGTGACTGGCTCGTAGTAGTTGAAATAACTTCAACACACATAACAATGCCACGATCCAATCAACGAACGAACCAGTCACTACTTACTAGCTTTTGAAAAACCCATAATATTACCGCGAACTAGCCCCTTCTTAACAAATTTATACCCACAAAGCCCTGTTTATACAGAGCGCGAACCCGAACGCGGCTTTTTCGTCCTGGAATGCTTTTAGTCCGGTGGCTGAAGGGGGGGGGGCATTGCCACCCGAGCTGTGAATTTATGAGACCAAGTTTTTCTAGACCAGTTTTTCGCGTAGATTCCGAATCTGGGTGGTGAACAGGCATGTGAGGGGGCGTTTTCGAGACATGGGGGGGGGGGGTCTAATGTTTATGTATGGGTGTGTGTAGGGGGTGGGGTGGGGATGTCATTATGTTGACATATTAATAAAACAAAAATTTCTAGGATTGCCCATCTGTAAATAAGTGTTTATGATGCCCCGGGCCAACTGTTCGATGTGTGGGGTGGGGTAGCAGTCGTGCATGTGTGGAGGGGGGGGGGGTAAAATTGGAGGGAGATGATTTCACGTTGATTTAAATGATTCAAAATTGACGTAAAAAGTGTTTTCTCTAGCTCGTGGTTTTCCTCCGGGCCCTCCGGTTTCCTCCCACTGCTAAAGACCCCTATGCACAAGCGACTTATTGAAATAAAATTAAACCAAATGTTTGTCCCGAAATGACCTAGTTGTTTTGAGTGGACGTTAAACTCTATTTCTCTCTCTCTCTCTCTCACCACAAGAAGGAAAGATAATGTCCAGTTGTCCACTATCAAATTTTAAATATGAATCTGCAGATTTACGTTTAAATTTGTACACATAGTCGTTCGGATGATACGACAACCCGTGTTCCCGAGCACGTAAAAGAACACTTGGCAGCTGGAATTCGATATAAAAGTAGGACGGCCGTAAATCAGGGCAAAATTGCCATCATATCACTATGTATGACGTATGCCCGTCTTCATTAGCCCATTTCATTTCATATGCACAAAATACATACTGAGCATGGTCTAGGTAAATCACGGCAAATCAAAATAAATGTTTTTCAAATTTCCTGAATCAAATCAATAAATTTATGACCCATGATCCTCATGCGTGTAAGATTTAAATATTTAATGTTAGATTTGTAAAAAGTAAAATCAATGTTCTTTGATATGATTGGTGGGTGTATAGGTAAAGACTGTTGTATCGATCTATATGTATTGAAGTCAGGGTAATGTATTGATATATTATAACGTTGAAGCTTTAGTTGGTGTGAACAACTTGTGTATACAAGACGCATAGTATGGGATAATTTATTTTCCGGGAGATTTAAACGGAGACCAATAATGCTATTAAAAAGTAGGCACGATAAAACTGAAATATCTCTTGAACATTATCAGTAAAAGACCCGATTAGTGCACGATACCCGTCACTTACAGGTACTACAGAGTGATAGTTTGGAATTCAGAAGCATAATCTGCTAGATAGAAGGTTATCCCGACATAATATGGCTTTCAAGTGGTATTTAACAAAGTGAATAAAATATATGGCGCAAACACGAAGGGGTCTTATTGTTTTCTGAGACATTGATTGGTGTTGTGCTATACAAATAAAATTAAGACTCTTTGACACGACATACACCAATAGTCTGATTACAAAGTCTGAAAACAAACGAGAAGAACGGTTATAGTTATAGTTATACCAGTACAGCAATACGTGTGTTTTACGTAAACTTTATCGTTTAAAAAGAAACTAAATTTTATTTTTGAACCATTCGGAATATTTGATATAATATACAAGCCTGGAAATAAGAATACTTATGTTGCTGCGATTTATATAGGCTCATGAGCGTAAGTATTACTTATATTACTACAATATGATTTATATAGTCTCGAGTACGTAAGTATTACTTATTTTACTACAATTTGAAGTCATGCTTATTAAATTTTACGTTCTTGTATTTTTTTTTGTAGATTGTGGGGATGTGTGGGGAGGGCCTGAACTGATCGCGTACCATGTAATGTACTGTTATGCGAAGAAAAGTGTTGCAAATTTAACATCTTGGTTATCCTTCCGAATTACAGAAATTCTTAATCAAAAATTATTTTTTTTTTTAAAATGACACAAAATTTTTACAAAAAGTTACACACAATTTACATGTAGGGTATGCTAACTAACCATTTATTAAAATACCATGGCCATTTTGTGTATTATTTACTATGCAACACAATGTAATTATTAAGACACCATGCTGTCTACTCCACCAAAACACAACCACGCCTCCCATATTTAAACGATAAATATATTAAATACGTAATTTAGAATATGAAGTCAACTGTACTAATGTATTATGATATAGTTTTATTGCCACCTTATACTATAAAATCTCGATAATAAAATTTATAAGATGAATAAAAACTGGCCAATTATCTTTCAGCTAACAAGTTTTTGATTCTTCGCCAGTCATTACTGGCGATAAATAGTGAGAAACGGAAGTGATTCGATAGGAGGTAATTAACGTCTTTATTGAAGCAGGGTGTAAAGACGAAGCTAATATGACCGATATTATAACTTGATATATAATAATAAAATGGCCACTAATATCAAATAGTAATTGCAAGTAAAGGATATTGGCAAGTTTTTAAATGAGATCGCAATATTAACAATTAAAGCCGTAGATCCCCATTTGCATTTTTCGAACAATATCTAATCAAAGCTAACAATATTCATATTGATTATTTTACAAAAATCAACCATACATAAAAAAAGGGACAATGTTTTGGTCATAATATCTATTTAAATACTATTAAATTACGACCATTGTGAATCAGCCATTTTCAAAAACGTCAACATAATATTCTGGGATATATCTTTCTTTCTTCATTACAAACCATTAAGTTCATAGAGTTAAAATGCCCATTAGGTCATAAATACTGGATACCAGGGTCACCCTTTTTTACTGCAAGATAACCACATTCTAAGTCATGTTTTTTTTCCTCTAATATTATGAATAATATTAAATTAGAGATTAAAATATAAAGTCTTCTATTGTTCCAACGTTTCTGTCTAGAAGACTTCTGTTGACGAACAATAGATTTTTATCAATTATATACACGTATTTGCGATTTCAAGATTAAAGATAGGTAGAAACACTGATAATTGTTTGTTCTTATTTATACAAACTCAAACCAATTAGCTTTTATGATGAAGAAAAAACAGTTAATTATTTAAATCACATCAAATCTAAAATCAACGAATGCTCTGTCAGGCTCATTACGAAGAAGACTACATTAGAAATTTAATGGTATCCAAGCCCAAGTGTCGTATACGGTAGAGTGCGCATACTCTTTCTTGGAGCACATCATATCCCAATCATCTCATTCGGAATTTTTTTAACCGTACGTTTCTAATTACACAAGTCTGACGTAATCATTGTTGTAAAGATACGGAGAGTGGTTTAATATAGGCCATGTCAGTTCACTAAAATCTATTTATTTATATATCTGAATAAAATATTATTTTAAAAAAAATAGAACAAAGAAATCCACTGGCTGTGTCTATGATATACCCTGCTTAATGTTTGTTCCTTAAACCCGATTTCTAAATAATAACAAGTTTTTTTGTTGACGACTCACGGTGTTTTTGTTGATGTATCAGATTTTTAGTTATGAATGAAATAATCAATTGAATAAAAAAAATGGATATAAAAGGTTTCAGTTTGTTTAATAATAAATCATTGATTGAATTAATCGATATATTGTGCCAATCACTTTCACATATCGATTTCAATATATTGATTCCCTTACCAGATAGTTACAGGATTAATATCAAATGCTATTCATTACTACACTATATGCTCAAAACATAAACCCACTTTAGGTAGAACAAAATTCAAATGACACAGAAACGGATGCTAAAGAATCTTAAACGTAAACCAATTATCAAAATAAATATATTAGTATACGATATGCGAGTCCCGAAATGACCTAGACTCGTTGAGTGTTTATTTCTGCTGCCAGAGTTGCAGGACGGAGAGCCTAGCAAGCCCGGGCACGTGAAAGAACCCTTGCCAGCTGGATGTAGAGTATTCTGAAACGCCCGTGTCCGATCAAAAATGCCTGCCTTCATTGGTCCGATAGGTGCAGGAAAGTAGAACAATATGCTCTCTCTCTCTCTCTCTCTCTCTCTCTCTCTCTCTCTCTCACTCTCTTTCTCTCGTCCTCTCTCTTATTTTTTTTGTATGAATAATTAACATCGTTGAACCTATAAACAACATTTTTATTGACCTCTGTTTTATCACTATTTATATAAACATCACCGGAAGTTTGCTCTCGGGTCACCAACATGAAACCATTTGATCAATTATTATTGACTGCTAACTGATATTAACTGCAAACCAGGATACCAAGTAGAGATATCTACATGTATGTCTTTACACACTTCAGCGTTATTAGAATGGTAAATACATGTTATCTGTGTAGAAGCCGACGTTCCCCGATCACTCAAAAATCACTTACAAATACCATGTAAAACTACATATCGTTTACCACGCCGTTCTTCTTGCACCGTGTGTTATTTATATCGTTTTGATAATTAATATTGAAAGGTTATTTATAGATATTAAAAATAACAAAGATCCGATTATTAAACCTTGTGGAACCCCACGGTAAGAGTAGAAACATGACTTTTGATTTCCATTTCTTTCATTAACTGAATGTTGTTGTATCGCACAATAATATAGGGGCCGAATCTGAACCTAAATATTGAGTCTTTTGAAGTTATGCACATGTCTGCCCTTTAACATGATATTCATATCGATTGGAGTATGTTTTATATATACGTGGAAATAACTGACATAGCATCAAATTGTAGCCTAAATATCTTCTTGTGAGGTAATATTATTGCAGCTATATAGATATCATACGTCATGTGATCTAAGACTGTTCTCTTGTCAATGGCTGTATTGATACTAATGTAAAGTTTCAAACTTAAGTGTAGATATAGCGTTTTTAGGGTTTACGTCAGTTTAGAATATGTTGTTGGTCATCAGAATTGATACCAGGCCTTGAAGCACTAATAAGCAGAACCATGAAATTATAGCTAAAGGGAACGATAGTATGGACTTGAGTTTCAACAACTGAGACCGAATCCACCACCAGCATAATCGGCATATTGAGTCTTTTTTTTTACTGGTAACTTTGTTGGCAATCTTCTACTCAGAACCCATCGGCTTCTGAAACTCAAGTTTCAAGCTTCACCCAAGTCGACTTCTGACATCCAGGTTTCCACGGTTTCCACCACCGCCCTAGTCGGCTTCTGAAATCCCTGTTAAAACCATCGTTACAATTATCGATCAATTGTTGTGACCAATTGTAGTTTACTAAAGAATATAATATGCTTTTGTACTCACATACAATATATAAATGATTTGAACAAATGATGTATTATATATTTCAGGGGGTGTTTGTATGAATAACAAGGTTTCTATGTACGTCATCAGAATGTGGAGTAATATTATAACACTGATTGTCGTTTATCTAAACACTGTCAGAGGTGAGTGATTTCAACCATGGACTATTTATTCTTTAAAAAAGATGTTGAATATTGTTAATATTTCAGTTATAACCTAGAGTCGAACTGAAGTAACATTTGTTGTTGCTGGATTGGCTTTAAAGGGACAATAACACTCTTCCAGTCTTGACAGGTCCAGAAAAAAAAATAGCCTTATTCTAAATACTAGATGTTTACGTGTCCTACATGTTGTGTAAATTATCCATTACATCCTATTTTACTTGTCCAGAGGGTTCAAAAATATTTTTAAATCCAAGTTACATTTGAAAAGGTTTACGTTAGGCTTTTCAAACCATTATAGTTGGTTTTTTTCTATTTTTTTAAAAATAAGGTGTGTTAAGATGAAATTTGTATCATCAATTAATTGGAATATTGTAAAATAGTTCAATTTTTGACCAGAATAATGATTGGGGAAAATTATTCAGTTACAACAAGAGTGGTAATGAGCCTTTAAATTGAACCCGTTCCTTGTATTTAATGATGTGATTAACTAAGAGCCGACATGCTTATAAAAGATCACAACTTATTCCAAATTACATACATTTATAAAGCTGAAATTTGTCATTAATCTGTTTACAAACCGCATGTCAAACTATCAAGGATTCCTCCTAATCTATGACAAATTTAGCTTAAACATAATATATATTATGCAAGAGCTAAATCTGTCAATTGTAGGTCTTTCTTCAGGCCTGGAACGTTATCGAAATTATTAATTATACATTAATTAACTTGGCTCACCATTAACTAATCCACACCACAATCAAATCGCCAGCCTGCGATATTTACTGGATTAGAACCCGGTCTGCTGCTGTTGATTAAATCAAAAAATGGATAATTGAGACTATGATTTTCATCGTACCGACTTTAGTAATGATGATCGAGGCCAAAAGCAAAACTTAATCGCCAAATTCTCGGCTCAGGGGGGATCAATTTGACTGACATTTTCAACAGATCCCCTTTACATTATCTAGCTTTTAACTATTACATAATTAGTGCGGTTCAACGTCAACGTTTAAATCAAAATATCTTCAATACCTAAATTTTATACACAAGTATTGATGTTAAACGCCAACTGCTGGTACCACTACATGTGTAGCATATTAGAACAAATGCATGACCGTTACACAACCTCTAAAGAACTAAGTGGGTTACGCTACAAGCTATCCCAGTTAAATTGAAATATGTTATGATATGGCAGACTAGGTGATATTGATTACAGAAAGCATGTGCAACAATAACAGATGGAATCTATAAAACAGGCCAATTTATGTGATTTTAGGATTACAATTAAACATACTGAAAATATTAACCACCTAACCATAACATTTGAATAACCTGCAGAGCGTCTAACCCAGTGCTTCTCAACCGGGGTCCATGTGCACCCCCAGGGGGGAATTCGAAATGCTCGGGGGTGAAATTTGGAAAACGGGGGAATTGGGGTTGAATTATACACAAAGGGGTGAATTTTGTGAATAGGGGGGAATTTGCATGAATTGAGTTTTCATCAGTTAGAATGTTACCGACCACAAAGTTAGTTCCGGGTGTTAAGACCCTTGTTCAAAAACATTAAGCAACAGGTGCTCACTAAAAAAGGGTCATGGCATCTCCATTGTGCTTTTAATGTGTAAATCCATTGCATCTGTTCATTAATTATTTGTTTGAAACGATACCTTATTGGCAAGTTTCAGTTTATAGTTTTTAGTAATTTGATGTTTTATAGTGCTAGGAGTGAATAGCGGAGAAAATATTTCTCAAGTGGGGAATTGTATCATAAAGGTTGAGAAGAACTGGTCTAACCATTAAACATAGAATGAATGAATGAATATAGGGTTTAACGTCCTACGCTTAAGCACCTAACCTGGGCCAATTGAAGACGGGCATACGCCAACAGTGTGCTATGAGGGAAATTTTGCCCGGGCAGCGGCACTACGGCCTACTCTTATATCGAATTCCAACTGCCAAGGGATCTTTTACGTGCACTCCAATTTGTACACGGGACCTCGGTTTTTCGTCCCATCCGAACGACTAGGCAGCTGTCCTTGTCAGGCCCTCCTTCTGCATCACTGACAAGTGGAAATCACGCCGGAAAATCGAGATGAACTTTCTCGGCCAATGCAGGGATCGAACACTCGACCTCCAGGCTAGCGAACCAGCGCCTTATCCACTTAGCCACCGTGATCCCCATTAAACATAGAACAAGTATTTAAAAATATATTGTTGGCACACCCGATCTTCTTACTCATTCACAGAGGGGGGGGGGGGACATATGGTTCTTTTTTGTTTGTTTCAATAATTCGCTAGCGTTTAAGGGTCTCAAACAGTGGGAGGAAACAACCGGAGGACCCGGCACAAACCCGCGACCAGGGTTACGAAAAAAACGCCAATGTCGATCTACATGTATTTGACAGCGTTATATTTCGTGTACCCCCTTTAACCGTGCTAGAAAAACTTATCGTGTTGTATATTGTATTATGCATTAAACCGATATGTTGGACCGATGGTTATAAATATTTCTGGAAATATTTTCTACCAAGTTAGTAGGTTGATAACCAAGTGACTCATGCATAGCGCCTTTCACCATTATAATACTGCATAGGTGAAATATTCATGAAATTATCTCTCAATACAAAGTGATATAATTTCGTTATTGATGATCGTATCACAGTCAAATTTGGCATGACAACGTGATTATCCTCTGGCTATAGACCAACTACATTGGAGACATGTTCGGAATCAAATAGCGTTGCATGAGGGCATTGAAATCAGTGTCTTCTGTAGCCATCATGAGCAGCAATCTCCTTGGCTGGCAGAATGAGTCTCGGAATCCGGGCACGTCGCATGTGACAATTGCGAGAGCGGGTCAGACTGTCATAGATGTCTGTTCAGTTTGCCCAGAGAGTTGAGATCTGGCGATCTTGGTTGCCATGACAGCAAATTAATGTTCTCATTCTGTAGGAAATCCATTATTATGCGGCCTTACATTGTCCAGCTGTGATGGCGAAGAATTTCACCCCGGGAGAATACACAGGTTGCCGTTGTAAGAGATAGATCGCCACACCATAACAATATCTCTATCAAATCTGTCAACTTGCGCGACGTAGTTGTTGGCAAAACACACATTGCAACGCCTGTTTAACGTTGCCCCCCCCCCACACACACACTTTTGTGGTGGGGGGTACTTTCTGACCGGTTGTGGTGGAAGGTCGCATCAGGGGTAGTAAGAGTGGCTTTTAACCCAATGAGCGTTGGTGTTTCTAGTGGTGTATCCACTGCTCTATGCATCCCTCTCTGAGAAATCGCCGTTTACTTATATGTTCGCATAACGTTCCACAACGTGCATTAAATTTGTTTTAGAAGACATTTGGGCATACTCCCCCGTTGCAGAAACCAGGTCTGTGGTAATGGAAATGGAATGTAATCATTACATTTTTTTAAGTAAAGGCCATGTAATGAGTAATGGACTATTTCAAAAGTAATGATCAATGGAAATGTAATTAATAACATGCCCAAAATCATGTAATGGTCAATTACATTTTAATTACTCTTCAATTACGTTTCTATTACTTTAATTTATGGCACATATACATATTTCCGAGATGAGAAGCCTCATCAATAGCACCAAAGAAGTAAATTAAGTGTATCTGACACAAAACCAATTTATTATAATTTAAAAAGAAGATTAAATTCAGTTTTAACATATAATACAATGAGAAGGCGTTAACCTTTTTCTTTTCATACTTTTTATCTTAAAAGGTGGATAAGTGCTATTTTGTAGTCAGTCATTCAATCAATCAGTTAGATTAAAAGACAATAGTCTTACTACATTGTAATCTTACTCTCAAGGGACAACGACAAACTAAACAATGGTCCTCAAGTTTTTTATCATTTTGTGATTACTTAATATAAAACAAAAATATATTTTTATTTCAGAGTCTTGCTAAATTATTTAAAGATGGGTTCCCAGCAAAGTATTTATCGGCTGGTTATTTCCAATAATGAATGAATGAATGAAATGGGGATTAACGTCCTACTTATTTCCAATAAAAGTATGGCAAATTTGATATTTATGAAAAGTATAGACACCCAATCTAATTAGAAAAATACTAGATTACGCGACAATCGCCCATGGGGCAAGGACTGGGCAATATTGTCAGGGAATCACTAACTGTCAACCCGACAGGATTTGCTGGCTTATTGTCTGCTAGATAGGTCAGGGAGCAGTCGTTATTTCTTGTTTAAATGGTTAGGCGGTTTTGGGAACATTGCGGGTTGTCAACGTACAAAATACTCTGCAATTTAAAGGTGTAAAAAGAAGTTGACAGAAATAATTAAGAATTTATTTAGGCCTCAATAATATGGTAAATGTAAAGTAAGTAATGATAGATACATTTTGAAATATGGACCCTCCCACAATGAAGTTAAGTTGGCAGACATTGTGTTTAACAGCAGCTTACTTACAGCTATAGGTATCCCCGGCGAAAACAGAGTTTTGAAAGGGAATTGAAGCAAATTTTTGATAGATTGGTTACTTTAAATATGTGTTTAGTCCAAATATATCGTCAAATCACAAAGTTTGTACCCAGGAATGCATCTTTAAAAGTTACACAATATATACTATTAAAAAAAGTAGGGGATATTGATTTTCACCTAATGAAACTGACGAAGAAACAAAATATGACAACATGAAATGAAGTTCACATTCATCGATTTATTCCAAATGATCGTTAGACTTAGTAAGGCCCAGACTGACCATTATAAGGGTAAAATGATACCCGGGGTCAAACAGCAAGTTACCACAACATCACAACAAAGTCAGTAACGGGTAAATCCTCCTCTGTTTGCCAAACCAGCATTGATCCGACGTGGCATACTCCTAATGAGACGTCTAAGGTCATTTTGGTCCGGATTGTCCCATTCCTGTTGCAACGCAGCAACAAATTCTTGGACATTGACAGGACGTTGTTGGCGTTGACGTAACCTCTGTCCAAACATGTCCCAGACAGGCTCGATGGGGGATAGGTGGGGACTCAGTGCTGGCCAAGGAAATGTGGTGATGTTCTGTTGTTGGAGGTAACCTGTAACGATCCTGGCCCTGTGACATCTTGCGTTGTCATCCTGGAAGATGAAACGGCGGCCATGACGTCGTGCGAACGGCACAACATGGACTGCCAAGATGTTGTCCCGGTAGTACTGGCCTGTAACACGCCTTGCAACAACTCGTAAAGCCGTTCTTCCAGCATCAGTGATGCCCCCCCCCCCCCCCAACACTATAACAGAACAACCCCCAAATCGATCATGTCTGATGACGTTAACGTCTTTGGTTTCGACGACGCCACACCCTCCTACGTTTGTCCAAAAAATCAACAGTGAACCTTGACTCATCTGAAAACATCACATTGCTCCAGCGTCGATTATCCCAGTGTTGACGATCCCTACACCAACGACGTCTTGCCTGAATGCTGAACGTCGGGCGCGAAGGTGACCCCTATGCAGTCGATTCCGAATGGTCTGGCCACTCACTCTCACACCAGTGTCTGTTTGAAGACGAGCGCTGATCTGATTTGCTGTGATGACACGATTTCTCAAGGCCAAGGTACGGATAAATCGATCCTGGGCTTGAGTTGTCGCCCTTGGTTGAACTGAGCGTGGTATGTCCTGTACAGATTGTGTATCACGGTATCTGGACCATAGCCTGCTTATGACAGACTGAGATCTGCGCCACAACCGCCCGTGTTGTGCCGATCTGTAGCATGCCACGGGCACGTAACCTATCATTTTGGGTAAGCCGACGCATATCAAATTTGTTTTCTGGTCACTAAAACAATTAAATTGATATTTCCACCCTGGTATCTTCAATGCCACAATGCTTGTAACATTCAAAGTCAGAGTCTTGCAAATCTTGGGTTGGACCCCCATGATGATCCCAAGCAGCACCTCCATTCCATGCGGTAGCTTTTGGTGCGATTGGGCGTCACATGTAACTGGAAATGTTTCTTCTGTTAGGTTCTATAGTGACTTTTTTTCGTAGTCATTTCAATATTTTAGTATTATGCCCCCAAAATCAAATATCCCCTAATTTTTTTGAATAGTATATTATAGACAAACTATTTCGAATGATTAAGTATTTTATAAAATTCCAAAAAAATAATATACGTTTAATTAACTATACTTTCGATCCATACAGTAGCAGTTTTTGTCACCATTAATACGGCTAATACACTATAATACACTCTATATAGTGTTACGCCTAATCAAAACTCGATTCGGGTCCGTTTAGTTCATAAACTATGCAGTTTTTTTCGATCGACAAGTGCTCATTAATTCGCTGTAATACGGTAATTTTTTAACACCTCCAAGCCATGCACCATTAAAGTATCAATAAGTTGCTTGAATATAGGCCCTTTTCTCCTTCTCATTGTTGAAACAAACAAAAGAACATGATAAATATTTTATATAAAAAAAATCCCTAAAAGCTCTGAAAACGTTAACGATATGGAAAACGTTTCAAAGCTAAAAAAAAAAAGGTAACTAAGCAGAAAAAAAATCAAAAACGTAGCCATAACAGTATCGATACAATAAAAATGTTGAAAGGTTTCTATAAACAAAATGTAATCAGCAACTATTCTAGTTTTAAAGCCGATGTTTTAAATATGTCGACATTATGTTATTCATAAGGGTTATATCATTACTTATTTTTTTCTACTTTTTGCTTTCGGCTTTGTTAAAAGCGGTTGCCATGCAAGATACACCCGCGTTTTCAAAGAGATTAAGGGAAAACAGGGAAATCAATAGGGATGATCATCACATCGGCCAAATGCTTAACATAGAATATGAAAATAATCTTCAGATTCAAAAACAACAAGATTTCAACTTACACAAAGTCACAACATAGTTCAAAAGTCAAGTGAGAGAAAAGTTGTTTCCCCGGTCAAATATTCAAATACCGTAGCTCGAAGTCAATTTTACGAGACCTCAAATCCTGTTTCATTGTCAGTCCTGTTACTATTACTTTTTTCTATCTTCCAGGTCAGTCAAAAGATGAATTTGCGTTTGGTCGAACCTTTTATTTAAACCCAGTTTTGTTACCATGGGACGAAGCTTTACGTGGGTGCCATGAACTAAATGCTACCCTAGCAACAGTGTACAGTTTATCCACCATTGGTGATTTAGAGTTTACTGGGTAAGTAAACAAGCTTTCTACCTGTGGATTGTGAGTATAGCTTGTTCTATAAATCTTCATTTAAAATAGACTAAAATTTAAAAACACAGGTACTAATCGAATAATATGCTACACCTATCTTTGGGTATATTCTATGCCCGGATCAACTTGCGGTCTGAAAGTCATGGTCGGCTTTGGATAATACATACAGGGGAAATTGGGGTTATTCTTCAAATAGTTTTTCTTTAAACCTGTAACCAGTTATTCTTCGGGGGGGGGGGTCCATAAGAAAACGTGATATACACATCTGCTTTATAGGCAATATAAAGTTCTCGACTTCGTTTATGATGGGGAAGAAATACTTCAGAAAAAAGCCTCGGGTTATATTCTCCGTCTTTCTGTGTAGCGTTAAGCACGAGACTTTGGGAAAGAAATACCGAAGAATGATTTTTCTGAAGTCTTACTTCCTCAGCATTACTGAAGTCGAGGACTTTATTCTGCTTATAAACCGTCTATGTTTACATGTACGCAAAATGATAATATCCCAGAATTCCCTAAAGAAAACCCTTCTATCATGTTTTCCTATGAAAAAATAAAACCTACTCTGAAAGAATAACCCCTTAAAGGTTCAAAGAAAAAACATTTAGAAGAATAATCCCAAATACCCTGTATATATCCATAGCCTACCCCGAGTTTCAGACCGAAAGTTATTCCGGACATAGAATATAATACAAATAGCAAAGAGATGTACCGTTAAATTTTTAAAAATTCTCCAGTATAACGCCATTCTAGTGCTTTATCCTACAGGTAGGAACTTTAAGTATAATTGGTAGGATTGTGCTTCGAAGGTTGAGTTCAAATTTGCATACTAACTCAACACTCTTCCAAAACGCACAACAGACCCCTCTTTTGACTTCTTTGATGGACCACCTTGTTTCTCCAGTACCAAAGTTCCATGGAAGCCAAAAGACAAAACGTGGACGGAGAATAGCAGATTATCTTTCCTGGGGTAATGAAGCGATTTGAAATCCTCGTGTTCTCCTTGTTTTCACCTTCGACGCTTGGAATCGAGAAGTCTGTAAAGCGCGAATTGGAGTATACCCAATTGCGAGATTTACGATAACCGAGAGTTTTGCATTCAGTAGAAGCCTGCTGTCGTTGGCTTGCGACTGAAGCCAAAACGCCGTTGGCACGATTCCATAGAATTCTTATCATCACTGTGTGAACGCAAACATTTGATTCGTGACACATGCTTCAAGAAAATAAGTATGCAACACCAACTTAGTTATTATATAAATAAACATAACAACTTTCCTCTCCAATTAATTAAAATTCAGACCACCCCGGGCAATAGTTTGATCAGTAGATGCTA
Organism: Patella pellucida; assembly: GCA_917208275.1. Classification (NCBI taxonomy): domain Eukaryota; kingdom Metazoa; phylum Mollusca; class Gastropoda; family Patellidae; genus Patella; species Patella pellucida. Next base: position 23,646,668 of record OU795039.1, read on the forward strand.
CGCAATTAAAATTATCTTGAAATCGACGCATTTCGTTGTCTATTTATGGGCGTTTGTATATTATATTTTATAACCCCATCACCTTAGATTAAAAATAAACAAAGAGATCTATATTTGGTTAAACGATCCGATATTTTGATAAGGAAGACCAGGAAGACCTCTACAATTATAAATAACAATAGTTAGATTGATTTCCTATAACCGAACAATGTGTTTAAATATATTTTTCTCAAAACATAATTTTCAATATCCCATTTTAACAGTACGAATAGTTGATATCAGCAAGGAATCATTGACACAAAAATAGGGCTGCATTAATACATAATTATCTGGGGCTATACATATACAGTGTAGTTAATGCTCCTCGCTGCACACGCCCCACGCACACAGGATCTTTTTGTGACACAATACCTTGTCACGCAATAAAAGACTCTCCTGGTCACGAGCTTCCAAATGGAAAATGTTACACTACGGTGTCACACTATATGTAACACGGCGGCCAAATAGGGATTGCAAGACAGAACTTCAATATTTTGAACTTCGCCTGAACTTCAACATTCCGACTTCGTTATAAAATCATTTTCATATGAAACATAGTTACATTACTATAAAAACACCACAACACAGTTTATATGGAATAACGATAAGAGAATACTTGTTGAAACGTCGGGCTATGTCTATAAACCAGTGATTGTTTTTCCATATAAACTGTGTTGTGTTTTTCAATGTCTGCAATCACTAAATGCTACCCAAGGAATATAGTTACTATACATTGCCAGTTAAGTAGATTTATGTTTTTAAACCTGAAACCTTATACGTTTCACAAGTTTGATAAGTAATCTTTTATAGCACACACCCCCCCCAACCTCCCTCATCTTTGCAAGAGGCGATATTATCTGATTGGTCACATGCAAACACATCACTGTCGATTCCAACAATAAAATGTAAAATATTTCAAGTGGCCGGTGACGGCTTTAATCGAATATAGATTGACCGACAGGTGATGTCATTCACCGAGTTTATTTCCAGGTCAAAATATTATCTACAAACCACATAGACCCCCCAAACCCATATGGGTCACTGTCCCAAGCAATTACAATCCTTGAGTACATTAAAAAAAAAACACAATTTATACTCTTCACCTTAAGTGGCTTCCAATATCCACGTTTTTGTCTCGTTGTTGCTGAAGTGTTTGTTTTGTTGGTAATTTATATTGTGCTTGTCGCTTCGTGTAGTGCGAACAACCTGTACAAATTATCACATGCTCAAAACAACTCAGATCACCAACAAGTGAAGAGCAGCAGGTTTTAAATAGGTATTGAATCTTTGTCAATAGTTAGGGGACTTTTTCAGTGGCCGAATATAAGCTCATTTTAATTATTATAGTATTGAATGGTCGAATATTTCTTGTAATCCGGTCTAATGTATTATACATCAGGACGACAACCCAGTCAACTATATAAAAAAACTATCTTCTACAGTAAGGATGCTATCTTCTTCATCAAACATACACCAAACCTCAAACAAACGTCAGTACTATTTCAAATTCGGAGATATACTTAAATCAAATCATTTTAGAAAGCGACTTATTAAATGGATCAAAGCAATGTTTTGTAAACAGTATGTTGACACATTAGCACAACATGGTGGTATTTTGGCCTTGTGGTAACCCTTGACTACCATTTTTTGGGGAGATCACCCGTGTGTTGGTGGCCCGAAAGCTTTGCTGAACCCTGTATATTGTCCTAACATTGACCTGGGCAGTGTGACCAGCGTCGAGTCTTCGAAGCGCCTGGTTGTCGTGAGTCGCGGCATACTGCTTACGTTGTACTGTGAATGGTTCAACCAGGTATGGGGCTGCATGAACATCATGGAAAACACATAACCATCTCAGATGTCGATTTGCGTTTTTGAGAACATTTCCTGGGTTCAATTCTATGTTTGGAAAGGAGCCTTATTGCTCGGGTAAAATTTGAGATGTGGTCAAATATGTACAATAAAAACATTTGGCAAGCTTTATGCAATGCGTGTATTTAGAGTAACATACCGTTTCTTTTGTTGCTTAGTATATGTTTATATAAACAACTATCTACTAAAGTAAGGATATCTGCATCAAATATACATATACTATTATCTACTATAGTTAATAATTATCTACTGTAGTAGGGATGATTTCTTCATCAGATACATATAAACAACTATCTACCACAATAAGGATGCTATCTTCACCAACTATAAAAAACAATTATCGGTACTATATAAACAGTAACCGACGTCATATAAATAAACACTGGGTAAGAAGTTCATCTTGGTCGATTTGGCGATCATCTTTAGCAAACATGTCAAGTACCAATATGACAATACTCATATTTAATTATATTGAACTGTTTTCATGAACCGATCAAGTTTAACATGATTGTGATAGACAATATTTCTCGATTTATTATACTAGATCCTGATATAACTTGTTGATAGACTTACTGCCCGACACACTTCACTGTGGTATATAGAAAAATATCTAACAGATTTAATCAATCTCTCTTGACATGGTTGTATTGAATTTCCATTTAATTTAAAAATCTATTTGAAGTAAACTTACTGAGAAATATGCAAAAATGAGACCCAGAAGCCTTGTAGATTTGTCGGATAGCATACCTAAAAAATATGACATGTCGTACAACATGGTATTTTAGACAACTTCACCTCAACTTTAAGTACATTGCCAATCTGATTAAAACACAGATACTATTTCGTTTCGTTTCTATAATTCAAAGTGCTTGACCCTTTTTTGCGCGGAACTGCGGGTTGACATTAGCAGCGATAAAAATCAAAACAAAGCAAAGCATAGCCACTTGCAACATCGATTCTGATTGGTTAATCGAATGCCTGACGTTATCTGAATCTGAATGTATACACTGCAGGTCCTTCCGGTATAATTGCAGAGGGAGAGAGATGCATGGCTGTTCATACTGATGGAGAGCTGTATTGACGCTCTGAACTGACTCTGCGCGCACAATGTCACTGCCTAGTTTATTCCACTCAATAATCGTTTTGGGGAAAAAGAATGTGTATACTGATCACTTTTACAGTTTATGGGTTTGAAGCACTTGTGATGGTTACTAACTTGTCTATCAATAATATATCCACTAATACAATTGTTAAATTTTTCGGGTCTAATTAACTGTTTTCCACGGCATTGCGGACAACAGACCCTCAGCCACCTTGTAAAAGAATGTCAGTCACGCCATCTCTCTTCTGTCTTGTAGTGGTGGGAGCGTATTTAGAAGCTTTATGACACAGCCCTGTTCTTTGGATTTGTAGTCTCTAAAGATGAAGCGCCCGGCACTGGACTTGTTTTAGTTTGTCGATGTCCTGGAGGTATGGGGTCAAAGAAGCTGTATTCTAGAATGGTTCTCACTAACGATAGGTAGGCTGTTTTCCTGCAGGTCGGTGGACAGTGTTTGGGGTTTCTTTTCGGGAATCCAAGGGTAGTGCTGGCTATGTTTGAGATCTCCGTGATGTGGGTGCTGAATTTTAGGTTCTCCGTAAATGTGACGCCAAGATATTGGTTTTCTTCAACTTGCTGGATAATGTGTTTATCTAGTTGATAATAGTGACTGGATTTGTTGTTGATACTCATAATGTAGCACTTCTTCGCATTAAACTTCATACCCTATGTCAGCGCCCATTTCTCTAAGCGGTCTCGTCTGGTTTTGATGTGTCATCAAATAAACAGTCAGGAAGATCGTTTATGTGGCAGAGCAAGACCAAGCACCGTTCCCTGGGGAACTCCAGTGTCAACTGCAACAACAGACTCGGATGATTCTCCATCTACTACCACTTTTATGGATGTGTTTGTGAGAAAGTCCTGAAGCCAGTTGTTAATTTGCCATCTATGCCGTACAAGTACATCTTGTGAAGGAGACTCTCATGGGAAACTGTGTCAAATGCTTTAGAGAACTCAAGAATCATTATATATTTGGGATTTATTGTCATGTTTTTGTAGGAGATTGTGGACTGTTGTTAGTAACTGGGTTACACAGGAGTAGCGTAATCTGAATCCATGGTGTAGGGATGTTTATATGTTGTTTCGTTCCAGGTGGTCTAGTATGTGCTTACAGATTATATGTCCCAGAAGTTTCAGGTTACACTGGTTAGGGATACTGGGCGATAGTTTTCAGCTTGATGTGAATCGCCTGTCTTGAATATTGGTGATACATTTGCGTTCCTCCAATCCGATGGTAGGTTCCGAGTATCTACTGATGCTTGAAATATATGTTGTAGAGAAGGTGCAATTATCTTAGCACAGGTTTTCAAGACAATGGTCGGGATACTATCTGGTCCTATTACTTTACTAGTGTTGGTGTTGAGGAGCAGTTTTTCAACGCCTTTGGTCGTTATCTTCGATTATTGTTTCCTTTTGTAAATACAGATTTGAATTGCTCTACAAGTATCACTGCTTTATCTCTGCTATTGGTGAACAATTGTCCTTTAAAGGTTGTAGCCCAACATTCTCGTGTCTCCTTGACTTACCAAATCTCCAGAATGGTTAAGAGTTAATCTTTTCTAGGCCTATGTTAATGGTGGTGTTTATATGCTCGATTTCAGCCTTGTTGAAACCCCTTTAACATTCACGTTGCAAGGTTTTAAAGTTGACCCAGTTTCCTGCTATCTTTGCATGACTGTAGAGACGAGATTTCCCGTTTATCATTCGTTTCAGTTTGTGGCTGAACCATGGAAGTGACTTCCCCTTTTTGCTTTGTTTGGAAGTTATATTCTTATCCACCGTTTTGTTGAATACTAGCTTGAGTAGGTCCTATAGTTTTTCTATGTTCTGTTATTTTCAGGAATTGGCATCTTGTTCGAGTATGGACAGGTGGCGGTTCAGACTGTCCAAATCTGCTTTCCCGTATTGATATTTTTTGCGGTGCTTCTGTTTGACATAATGTGGTATGATGTCGATGTCGATGACTAGCATTGCGTGGTGGCTGATCCCAGGGACGGATGTAGGGTCATATGTCGCTTACTTGACACCTGACGTGAACTCCCACTATAACTTGTTAGATCTACATGTAGTGTGGGCCACCAAAAGTATAAAAAACGAAACGAAAGATAATATGTATTTTAGTAAGATTGTAACATTGTAACATTGTACGAGGCGAGCAGTGGTCGATGGGTGGACATTAATGTGTCTGGCGACGCCATTTTTCCGAATTAATGAATGTTGAAATTTTGATCTGTATTTAAAGGGCCAGAGTGCAGGGAATGCATGTGCAAAACGTGTGACATGGTACTGCTAAAAATCGTAAAAAGACAAGTGATGCGTTTGCAGGAACAAAGTTCATTACCGAGAACTTATATTGGGTTCAAACCCAGAACTCCCCTAAAAAAGACCTATCACATGTTTCACCTGTGTGCCATAAAATAGGAAATCCCAAGAAAACGTTTACCAGATATGTTTCACGAATTAGGCATTGCGTTTTTAATGGCTTTGAGTATACACGTATATCTATAAAAGTGAAAGATCCATAATTGAATTGTTTTTATTCCGTCGGTGTTTTTGGCTAGTGACCTTTGGCTATGTGCACCTCACTTTTTATAGTGATTGTGCTTGTGGCCTTTTACTCTGTGTACAGTTCTTCTAATAATTCTACTAGTTAGCTGCGAGTCTATGTGAAACGGGTTTTTTTTCTAGTGCTTCTGTTGGGGCCTTTAAGTCTATGTGTTCCGGAGTAGAACCGCATTACAAAACAATGGCGTACATAATTCAGGACAGCTATTTATAATCGAATTATGAAATAGATGGACCTCTGTGTGCAGAATAGGTTGAACAGGTGACCTTACTCAACCGGAAAATCGAAACCACACCAGTTGACCCAATCACAAACCGAATGATAAAAACGAGCACGCGGTAACCATTGAGCCAACTCCTAAGAATCCCAGAAGATTACTACCACTGATTACTAAACATACATCCCCACCACACTAAGAGGTTTGCATTTCAGTTGAGCGTTAAAGCTCCCGGCTAGCGATTAATGTCGATACCATTTAAAGTGCGAAAGTGTCAAAAGCAATTTTGGACTAGCAGACCGTAGACTTGTTACAAATCTAATAGCTCGCTGTAGTCGATATTTAAATATGCACATTGAATACTGAAACTGATGAAACACGTGAAGTTAAGTGTGAAATATTGATTGGACTAGAACCAGTAAATAATATCCATAATATCCCGGTGTGATTCTATTGATCATAAAAAGCACGAAGAGTTTTCTCTAAAGAATATTGACAAAAGATAATTTTCAATTTGTCTTCTAGATATATTTCTAATTTACTTTTGATTTTTACTTTTGATTTTGAAAATTTATCTAAGAACTATTCACATTATAAATGAATCTTGCTGTTTTTGGATATCGCCTTAATCAAACCATAACTTCCATTCAAACTATCCGATAATGGCTTGAAAGTTATTATATACAAAAGTTCGGGCACTCTTATTACATATAATGAATCTCTTATTTCATTTATAAGTGGTATCCGGTAAACTTCGATCTGATCTGAAGTGTTCTAACTATACTAAGTGTTAGATGCAAGCGAGGATCTAGGATATCTTAGTAGCATTCTTTATATCAATATGTAACTTTTTTCGATAAACTGTACTAAATGTTAAACTTGATATGATATGATACATTAGCCAGGTGCCTAATGAGATCCTTTGTCTGTGGAAGGGTTTATAAACCCAGAATGGAAACGGCATTGTCAGACAGTTCCGAGCCGAGACGGAACGAGATTTGGCACAATGTGTCAAGCTAGGACATGGTCCCCCAATACAAGCTAGTTATGGGGTCCTTAAGTTGTGTACATCATATGTTTACAGTAGATTAAAAAGTATTGTATGAAGCTGAAACTCTTCTCTGTACCAAATATTGTCACAAGCTACTGGTACCATAGAAGGGGACTGTGAACCCGCAGCCGTCTGAAATGTTTGAATAATAAGAGTATTGGTCAATTATACTAATATAGAATTCATTACATACAATACGTTATTTACATCACTAAACATAGCACAAAATGAAGTAAGACAAACCAATGAACACCACGATGTGTATTCATATCCATTCAATTGATTTAATTATATATATATTACTTAAGTTCCCGTGTGTGATGTGTTGTGCGTGGGTTTGACTTTAGGTTTCTATATATGTATAGTGCTGTTCTACTGGTTAAAACTAGTTTATTGCAAAACTTTTACAAAGTAGTATAATATACAATATATTGAGTGGACCAGAAAAACGAATACACTATTTAAAGTGTAATAATTGATTAGCATCAATATGTCCCTATGTACTCAAAGGTGAGTGTAATGTGGCTTATCACTCCTGCAAAACATTATTTAACATTCTTTTTCTTTTTTTAAAATAGAACTACACGTATGTGAAGTGGAAACTATTTTGGCAATGGAACTACATGTTGTATGGAGCCGAATCGTTGTCATATTAAGAGAAATATCATGGGTAAAATGGAGAAACTATCATATTTGCTCTTAATATGAAAATGATTGGGCTCCATAATTTTGCCGGTCTCGGTCGTAAAGACTTGCCAAGTTTACGCACCGCAGTGTTTCTGTAATATGGTGTCGGCTATTCCATTGAAATAATTTTTATGAATGGCCATCTTTTTATCACTGAATAGGTTAGACTATGCAAAGATACGTTAAGGGAACAATATAAGGGATTTTGTAAGGCACAGTCGCAATATGGATTCGATAATAATAATAATCTCGTCATTTTACAAGGGTAGCAAATTAAGCCTGAGGCTTGTTTTCAATTTGGCCCTTGGCACAGATCGTGCGAATGATTTCGATCATTACTGCAGGAAGAAACCGAAGAACTCGGAGGATATGCTAAATCTTTCTCTTAGTACTCTTTTCTCCAGGTTTTTGCGGGTCTGAACCCTTGCCTATAGGGGCCTAGGATTGAACCCCCCCCCCCCCCCCAATCGAGAACTGCTTCCGACGGCCCTTGAGCGTAAAGCTTTTTAACCAGACAGACTCTAAGAGTTAATCGGTCTCCAGGAGCCAATCGTCGAACAAACCACTTGACCGAATTTACTTTATTTTAAATAATGATGGGTATATATTAACTTCCAATATTAAATAAATAAAAGGAAGGCTGAACCCAAAACGTGCGACGTAGACTTATTCAAAACTGTAAGCGTCACAATCTACAACATAAGTCTATCTACAACGTAAGTCAATTAATTACCACTCTGTTTAGCGACGTTTAAATACCATCCAATCCCCACCAAACAGAGTAATTGTCGATTTAGTATTCTTACTGGATTCGAACCAAACAATTAGCTTAACTTTTTATTTAAAAAAAAGGCAACCGTGCCCACAATAAAAGAACAGGTTTAATAGCAAGACGCCGATATCACTAATAGTAAGTGCAGGAGGACCGCACTACACGAAAAATGAAAATCTACAAAATAAACCTGCGGACAAGACATTGACATTGCAAAAAATCAACAATAATCAAATAAAGTGAAGGAGATGTCAAATATCAACCAGCAGAGCAAGTAAATCATTGTAAGTGAAATGAATTTTACTTGAACTGGTTCAACCATGTAGAACACTTTATTTTAATTTCAGTCGAGCTCAGGAAAAAATAATGTTTCTTGTGATCAAATTTTATGGGGACGAATGCATTAAATGTCAGCCGAGCGAAAGAAAGTATGGTTCGAACGATCAAATACTTTATAAAGCAAGGCATTTCTTTATATCGTATGGTTTTCAATCAATGGAGAGGTGGCACGCTAATTTGATTAAAGATGAATTTCATAAATAAGATAGCAGTAGCTTTAATTATTTTGTTTGATGTATGGGAGCAATAAGATGAGTTAATCAGTCGAATAGTGATAAATAAATAAAACACAAGAGGAAATATCATCCATACAAAACATCTTATATAGATTCATCTGAAATTGCCTGCAGGTGTTTTCTCTGAAGTCCAGTTTCGATGTGTAAACAACATAAATGGAGCAATTCGATCTTTTACAGAATTTTTCCCCATTTTATCAAAAATCAATATTGATTTTTTTTGTTTCAATATTGAAATAAACTTTTTTTTGATGTTCCACTGGCCAGTAAAATCTATATTCTGGTCACAAGTTCTTAAATACCCTTGACTTGGTTTGACAATTGAAGATACCAGTGCAATAAGGTGGGCGAGTGCCATTGTATTTAAAGAAGATCATTTGATTATTTCAAATAATCCATTTTTAGCAATTTTTCTTAAAAACTTGTTCATATTTATCATTTTTATCATAATATTTTTAGTGTTTTGGTTCAAAAATGTGCAAAAATACAATTTTTTGCAGATTGTGTGAAGTGGCGCTTGTCCACCTTATTTTACTAGCATCCTCAATTTGCAAGCCCATTTATATTGAACTGTTTTTAAGCTCGTTTTTTTTTTATCTTTTTATATAGATTAACTTTGTAATTGTCTTAATTTTATCGTGTTGATATTTACATGTATATAAAGACTTCAACGCGCCCCCTGTCTGGTATCTTATTATTATCACCATACCAATTGCAATTTTTACAATTTCACACACCGTTTATATTTTCATAATACGGACCCTTTATTTTCTTTATTGATTAAACCTGTCGTTATTGTGTTTTATAACAAAAACAAATGTTGAATCTGTACGAACATTTCTATCTCCTTATTTAAAATAACAAAATCTTATTGAATTCTTTTATTTTGAAAATCAAAACTTATGTCAATCCAAGACATACAGTAATTGAACGATTGATTTTAAATGGGCTTTTTTATAGGTGAAACTGTTCTTTTAATATACACAGCTTTTCGTGTGATTTCATGCTTCTTTCGATATACACGACTATTGCGAATTTTCATACGCCTATATTTCAGTATGGGTGTAATTTGTCGTCACCCTATCGATATTCAGTGTTTCGCAGTCTTTTGTAACGCCCTTTGCCAAAACGTGATAAAGGCTACCACTTTTAGCTGATTTAATTTTTAAATTTGGTGTGAAATATTGGGGTCGCGAAAGGACGAACGTATCGATATTACGGTGTCTTCGAGAGTTATCCGCTTCGCTGAAAACATTGTGATAGAGACTACACTTTCGAACAAAAAGGTTCGAATCATTTAGGTCATGAGAGGTTGATCCTATCCCAGTTAAACGTTGCACAACCTTCCGTACCAAAGTAACGCCTCCTTTTGCGAAAACGTGTAAAGTATTGTGGTCATTTGAGGACGAATCCTGCGTTCCGCGACTTTCCGTTGCAGAATAATACCCCGCATTGCCGCCTTTGTTTTGGGGTCTTCGCGTTATATGCATCATGGACAAATGTAGAAAGGGAAGTCATGTTGTTTATTGTGATGTTTTGAATTGCTTAATTTCTTTTGTAAACATATTAGATAGACATATTCTAAATATACAATACAATGGAGATATTCGGTCTTTCTTTCTACATCTTCTAAAGGTAAAATGATTTCGTACGTCTTCAATAACAGGGACACCAGATGAATTTAATTGGCCGTACCCCCCCCCCTCTTCGTGAAGTGCGAGTACTGTTACAATAGCTTATGTTTATTGCATCTACGTTTGATTGACTGTCAGGGTGTTTTGTAATTTGTAATATCATTTATTTAGGAAATAAACACTCCCTGTTTAGATTTTATAGGGATTTTATTGTTTATTTAGCAATTACTTATGCCCCATTGACACTTTCACGCATTTTGATTCCGCAATGGTAATCATTAATGCGTACCAATGCGGATGGATAACAAGTATATTTCACCTGTCAATCAAATAGTTCGTGCCGCATAGTTTACGACTGTTTCCCGCGATGGTACGCATATTTTCCGTCTTGGTACTGCTTGGTACGAACTTTAGCGTACCAAAGCGTACCACGATTGCGTGAAAGTGTCAATGGGGCATTGACAGTGAGTACCCATTGAGTACCTCCATTGACACCTTTACCCACCGGGTACGCGTAGTTTGCGCATAGCTTACGAAAATGGTACGCACTGGTACACCCTGGAGTGCGTGGCATGAGCTTGGACAAATCCAAGGTTTTGGGTCGGCATTGTCACGCAGCCCACGCGTACCCAAGCGTACCACGATTGCGTGAAAGTGTCAATGGGGCATTAGATATATGATATGCGTATACATTTGTTGTAATGTGTTTCCGTAGACTCCTCGTTCAAGTAAAACTGTATGTTGACCTTTAATTATAGACTCGACACAAACCGGTTTAATTAAGTGTATACAGTTAGCGTGAATGAAACTCGTTTAACAGACTTGACAATAGATGCATGGACATTAATCAAAATAAATCTGCGAAGAGGCCTGTGGGGTAGAGGGTTGTTGTTGATTAAAAATTGGATTTCTATTAAATTTGATATTGAAGCAGATAAATTTTACGATTGTATTGTTGTTATTCATTGGATCCGCGGGAGCACTGGGTAAGACGTTGGCTCACTAACCCGGAGGTCCCGTGTTCGAGACTGGTGTTGACCAGAATTTTTCGAGGTGGTTCCCCCTTGTCAGAGGTGCAGGGACTGGCAATAGACAACGCATGGGTCGTTCGGATTGATCGAAAATCATGGTCCCATGTACACATTGACATGTACGTGAAAACCTTTCCCAGTACCGTTGTACAGGTCACACCTTCCCGCATCGCACACTGTGTGGCATATGCCCGTTTTCATCAGCTCAGTCGGAGCAGCACAGTGGTACGTTAAACCCCATTTCATTTCACGGTTGTCTTATATATAAGGATCACATTGGGGAAATTTATCACAAAGCCATATCTTAGCTAAAACCATGGTGCGGTTTTTGTATTTGGTGACTAAAAGTAGCCAAGTCTCTAACTCAATATCATCAAAAGTCTTTGACATTGAAAACTCAAATCTTTTGTCAATTTAAATCACCATTGATGCTGTGATCTTACCGGGAACAGATGAGCTTCTGATATCTAATGTTTAACACAAAGTAGGAAATGAAATGGCCACAGAACACTAAATATTTCTCCATTGACTTTAATGTTAATTCTCGTCACTTAGACCGGCTGAATTTTTTTCTCAAATTTTCGTTGGACAGAATGCTTTCTATCACAGATGGAACAACGTGTGGCAAACCCTTGTCCAAAAGGACGCGTGAGGTCCTCATGAAAAACTTGAGATACCGTACACAAGCTGAAAGTAGAGTCAATTAACATGCAATTCCCGGCCCTACATTATGACGTTACCAATCTCACAACTCTTGTATCCTTCCGCCTGAAAATCATAAATAGTCACCAAAACCTGTCAGAAAATACTTTTTCAAACACCAAAAAGGCAACAAAAATCGCCATGTAAAAGGTGAATGGGTAGAAAGACTAAAAAAAACTTTCGCCCTTGTTTTAGAGATATTTGGTGAGCTGTGTCCAATTGAAGCACCAGTTAAACATCACGAACTTACACCTCTTGACATATATGCTATTATTGCATTACTGGGAGAGTCTAAAATGTATAAATTAAACCTCTTGGCCAGACTGGAAGAGTTTAAAATGTGAACCTTAAACCTCTTGGCCAGACATTCATGCCACACTTTGTTCACAATACTCCTGAGTAATTCCAATGGGAATTATCTCAGACAATTTATTATTAATGCCGAAACGGTTTGAATTAACGGGCGGAGTGGTGAAAGTTAAAACTTATATAGTTCTGAAAGCAGTGTTCTATTTGAGTAATAATAACGTTGACAATATTCTATTTCGAAAGAAGTACACGTGAACGTTGCTGGCTACATACACAAATTAACGTCGAAATCTGGTTTAATGAATCGCATGACATGGTGTCGTGCTATTTTGATTAAGGAATAAATCGGTTATTGACACATAATTATCAGATAACATCGGGATATGATCATTTATGGATGTACAGTATTGTTCACAAAGTCGGTGATCAAATAAACATAAGAAAATCATTATATTTATAGAGCCAACACGATACATATGTAAACTAGCCTAGAGACAAAACAAACTACAGCTACCCAGAACTGTCAGTATAAATCCAACAAACAAATAATATTGAACAGGAGGGTTCAGATTAATTTAAGGCCGTTGGTTAACCATGTATCATGTGGGACTTTTGTGGCGAAAAACACCTTAAACTAAAAATACTTATCAAAATTGGAAAATCTGGTGGGATCATGATAGGTATCACAAATGGAGACCGTTTATCAGCTGAGGGTGGTTTTGTGTGTATGTATGTTTTCCATCAATATGAAATTTGAATTATGTTTCAGCCCACGTGGGAGTAAACATAAACTTAGACGGCCACACTGAATCATTAGCAGGAAGGTATAAAATAACAGATAACGTCCAAGTAGATGACAATCTTCCCATATCACTCTACCATTCATGTCATGAGCCAAATTTGGTGTATATATCTAGGTAAATTTAAGTTTTACGGGTCAAGCAAATCAATATAAACCAAACGCTAGATGGAAAACCTATGACGTCATCGTTAAATAAACGACTGCGAGTTTTACAGCATCTGGTCGTTGCTGCGGTTTACTTCACAATTCCCGAACTTATATCTACGTTATCTGCAGACACGTCAACAGTAGCATCCTATCGGAGATTGTGACATAGCAAACCCCACGAAAACCTTGATATTGGAGGAACTTTGAATGGGTAGATATTTTAGCTTGAAAGAGTGAGACCTGGTATTCGCGACGACCAAGGAATCTAAAAGGTTCACAAGCTGGGCCTATAACCAATCAAACTTAGTGCCGAAATATGCAGAGTGTTACGTTAGGGCTTGGTAAGATGAAGTTAGTTAAAGCGAGATCAAGCCTCCTATTGAAGATGCTAAACTATATAAACTACCATAACTTTTCACATAGACATGCTAGAACTGTGATTTTGGCGTCTGTACACAGTTTATAGTGGTTAAAGTATCCATCAATACCATTCGCCACACTAAAAGTAGATGGCGGCATCGTCAAATTTAATGGGGTCATTATTATCACAAACATCTTGTGGAACTCTTGTGGTGAAATACGCCATAGTCTAAAAATATTTATTAACATTATTTATTCTAAGTCGAAAATAATGTGGAATGTAGTACGACTTAAAGAGATAAGGGATCCAAACTGAACTTATTATTTATTTATTTTTTAAAAACATATTTTTTAAGTCAAAGAGCTTATAATAATCTTATGGTGAAAAACACCATAGACCAAAAACGTTTATCAAAATTAGAAAATGGAGTGTAATGTGTTACCAAAAAAATTTGATTTTAAATTGTTCTTTGAACAGCCAGGGAACCGCTTTATAATTCTCATAAATAGAAAAAACTAATAAGTAGATACATGCTGTGGGAAAGCTTTCAAAAATTCTTTAAATGCGGTTTTCTCCTCCGTTTTGTATTTCGGAGTGTTTTGTGAGATTATAGAGATAGAAGGGGGTTAAAGGTACTTTTTGAAGGAGCGTTTTTTTATTAAAGGGGTGTGGCGTATTTTTTTATTAATGGAGTGTATTTTATGATGAAAGTGTTTTATGATGAAAGGATATGTTCTGATAGAGGGTATTTTGTAATGATGACGGATGTTTTGGGATTTTAAGGGTGTTTTAAAATGGATTATATTATAAGATCCCGAGGCTGAAATGTTGTTTTGTAACTGTTTCATTAAGTAAATCATAATGCATTTAGTTCTTAGTTTTATGAGTATGTATGAAAAAAAAATTCATAGGTAAAAGGATTCTAGGAAAACCTATTTACATTTTACTTGTAAAATACATTAGGGGAAAACTCTACAATGCACAGATATATGTCATAAAAAACAAATCATAAAACATTTTTTTTTTTTTATAATACTATGCAAGATTTTGAATATGAAAAACTTTTTAATTATGGACCATTAATACATACTGGAATACAGAGTTCACTTTGGTGGCTATTAGCGGCCATTGTATTTTGTCGACTCGTATGGTTGTGAAGGCGAAAGGTCGACAAAATCAACCCTACATCGCGACAAACTAATCTGACAATCGCCCCCACCCCCTCATTTTGTCGACTTGTCGTTGTCGCCTTCGACAAACGACAAATCGACGAAATATAATTATTTCGCTTTGTCGTGCCGCGATAAAGTACAATTATTTCGCTTTGTCGACTTCTCGACTCCGAAGTCAATCACTGTGCCCGAGCAAGCATTCTCAGGTTAAGTATGGAAGCCTAATCAGGCGAGGGTGCAATTATTCAGCATTTGGTTTGATTTTGCTACAACTGCCCGTTACACAGATAATGTATGATTGAAAAGATGGGGGTTAATGATATTTTTTGAAGGAGCGTATTTTATTAAAGAAGCGTATATCTATTAATGGGGTGTATTTTATGACGAACGTGTTTTATGATGAAGAGTATGTTCTGATAGGGGATATTTTGTAATGAACTTTAATTCACCACTCTGTGGTGGAGGGCGTTCATTTTGCATGGAGCGATTTTATGATAAAAGGATATTTATAGTGATGATAAATGTATTATATTATAAGCTCTCGGGGCTAAGATGTTATTTTGTAACTATTTCATTAAGTAAAAAAATATGCGAAAGCATTTATAATTCATAATGCATTTAGCTCTTAGTTTTATGAGTGTTTATGAAAAATAAGAACATATTAGGTAAACTATTTACATTTTACTTGTAAAATACATTAAGAGAAAACTTTACAATGCACAAATATAATTCATAAAAAAATAAAACAAATCATAAAACAATTTTATATTTTTGTTATAGTAGTTTAAAAGATTTTGATTATGAATAACGTTTTAAGTATGGACCATTAATTATGGCAAGCCAAAAGCGGACTAATTGCAAGACCGTTTTTCTCTATGGAAAGAGAAAAGATCGAGTATACAACAATTTTTTCATTAAAAAAGAAATGGGTCTTTCAATTAATTCCGCTTTGGCTAGCTATAATTAATACATACTGGAATACAGAGTTCACCAATTGTGACTTCTAATGCATTTAAACGTTTTACCGATTGTGACTTCTAATGCATTTGAATATGAACCATTAAGATATGGGTTTAATGGTTTGCTAATAGTTGGTAAATCAAATATTAAAACATATAGCTACTGATTGATTAAGAACAATAGCACCCATCTTCCATTGATAAACACATTCAAAATACTCTTATTGTCTTCAATTATTCAACATTTTAAATGTTGTTTAAAAATAAAACCGCTGACTATGTCATTGTCGTTGAGTAAATTGGGTTGTTTGTTAAGTGATGTTTATTGTGTGATCTTGAGATAAATTAACGTTATGTTATAGCGTAAAGCTATGTTCTATTTATTATTAATATCTAAAGTCAAATGATTCCTTTGATTTGCCTTTGTCTAAGGGGTTTTGCCAATGGCACACCTTGGAACACATGAAAAAATAGCGGCACACCTGGCTAAATATGTATGAAGCATATCTGAATTTTACAAAATAAAAACATGGCAATTCATAGACAGCATACAGCCGTAGACACAGACTAGCTATAGAGACATAATTGTATACTCAAACTAAATACAGAAAAAACGTAGCTATGAACTTACCAGTACCAGTGAATACTCAATTGGGATCGCGTAGTTTTTCGCATTTTCTTAGTGCGTCGTTCAAGATTTCGCGGCACACTTAGGAAGATCTCGCGGCACATCTGTGTGCTACGGGACACTGGTCTAAGGACATAGTGTTGTAACTAGGACTTTGGGCGGTCGACGCACATGAAATTAATGTAAGAATTGCTATTTCGGAAAATCCAGTCGTATTGCCAGTTTAATATCTTCATGCTGTTTTTTTTATTAATCCTTATTCGTCGTCACGATTCGTGTTTGTTTATAAAAATGCGCGACTTATGGGATTTATTTCGAGAAGGGGTGCAACTCTTACTTGACTTGTAAAAACACAGCAGAACTTCCAAAGTTGGTATAGAACAAAGAAGGATAAGCACGCATGCTTATACCAATATCTGTGAAAGTTATTAATGCTCACCTATTTAACTTATGAGCGCCAAAAAGTAAAGTTACATTAGAAAAAGGTTAAAAACCTAATTAAAATTGTTTATATTTTAGGGATTGGACATTCTGGACTGGTCTGCACCAAGACAGCAAAGATAACTGGACCTGGTCGAATGGGAAGGAAAAAGACTGGACAAATTGGAATTTTGGACTGGAGACAGTCGACGAACCTGTTCGCTCATGTGTAGCTACGATCACCAAAACACGTAACTGGTGGTTGCCTTTAAACTGCAGTGAACCTTTACCCTCCCTGTGTGAAGTAAGAAAAGGTAAAATAATTACACATTAAATTGTTGTATTGAATGATGGTTAAATAAGCTATGGCTTTCTTTATAGTATATGTATATAACTAATTAGTTTTTAATCATAAATGATTGTGTATCTACGTGTATTTTTATTTTATTAGACTACAAAAATGACAAACAGAAGTTCGTTTCATTCTATCTAACAATGATTTAACTGTTTCGAAAGCCCAAGTTGTTTATTTGTATCAGAAAATGTATGATGTTACAAATGCGTAATTACTTTCCAGAAATGTCTGAACAATCTTAGGATATTGACATTATTTCAAGATCCTATTTCATCAATTTTATAATACCATCATTATGGTAAACCATTGAATATCACCAGCGTTGTGGAATTACCACTTCTTGGTTTATTACAAGAGTATTTAAAAACGTTACTGTTATTAAACCAATTAACTTTATAGTGTGTTCTGATTTATTTTTTTAGGAGACTGTGAGTATATAAAACACGAAAAATCGAGTCTGGTAGCTCACAATCGAGGTTTAGTAGATAAAGTTAGTGTCGAAGAATGTAAGAATATTTGCGATAATTCTACTAACTTCATCTGTAGATCATTTGAATATAACCCGTCTCGTAAATTCTGTCAACTCAGTAATGCCAACCATATTTTATACCCCGGAGCTCTACTCTCTCATGACGAAGAATGGGATTATTATCATAGATCCTGTAATAACGGTAAATTTTTATCACATCTTATCCTGTAATAACTTTAAATTGTTATCACATCATGTAATAACGGTAAATTATTATTTCACACCCTATAATAACGGTACCGTAAATTAATATAACACATCTTATAATAACGGTGTGCTATTGTCGCATTTCCTGTAATGACGGTACATTATTATGTTAACGGTAAATTATTATCACGTATCCGGTAATAACGGTTAATTATTATCTTACATCACATATCCTGTCACAACGGTAAATTATTATAATAACATCGGTAAATTGTTATCATAGATTCTGTACTCAAGGCAAAAAATTATCCTAGTCCCTGTTAATCTGCAAGTTATAATCACAGATCAGAATAAAGTTAGATATAATATGCACATCTTTTTACACATATTTTTATATACTTCTCCCCTCCTACAGGTGGTTTGATCAACATAGCTTCTGTCAGTCCTATTGGTATTTTACTGACCACACCTGTTTTACCATCGTCAACACTAGATACAGATATATCTATTACATCTTTCGTCATGTCATTATCATCGTCATCATCGTTATCATCATCAGATATTACACCGTCTTCTGTGGGTAAGTATCCTCAAATATTCAGATATATGGCATACACTATGTTCTCACTATAGTAAAGCCATTAAAGAAACTACTCAAGTTAGGTCCATTGACTTTAGGCCCTATAACCCTGATAACATAAAGTTGATGAATGCAGACTTTACATCAGACGTGTAATATATAAACTGGACAAATTGAAGATGGTATGGTGGGATTGGCTTTTCAGAATGTATTGCAAACCCTAGGCGAAAATAACCCAAACACGTCATCAATCAGATGAGTCGGGTACGATTGGATTGGCTTCAGGTGCCTGTACTCGGTGGGGTTCCGATTGGTTTTTCTCTAGGATGACCGTACGCGGTACGAGGGGCTTTTCAGAATATGATGCAAACATTTGGCTTGGATACCGTAATGACAACACTAGGCGAAGATTACCCAAACTGGTTTGTTGGATATCAGATATTGTCATCATATCTGAATATTTTTGAGTAGATTAATTTGAAGTGAAGCTGTGTCATAATTGTAAATAATTCGCGAATAAGTCGGCAATTGGACACCGTTAAAATGAATGAATGAATGAAATGGGGTTTAACGTCCTACGCTTAAGCACCGTACCTGGGCTAATTGAAGACGGGCATACGCCACAGTGTGCAATGAGGGAAATTTTGCCCGGGCAGCGGCGCTACGGCCTACTCTTATATCGAATTCCAACTGCCAAGGGATCTTTTACGTGCACTCCAATTTGTACACGAGACCTCGGTTTTTCGTCCCATCCGAACGACTAGGCAGCTGTCCTTGTCAGGCCCTCCTTCTGCATCACTGACAAGGGGAAATCACGCCGGAAAATCGAGATGAACTTTCTCGGCCAATGCAGGGATCGAACACTCAACCTCTAGGCTAGCGAACCAGCGCCTTATCCACTTAGCCACCGTGATCCCCGGACACCGTTAAGAACTTATTGTCAGGATTTGTCATTTTGTCGGTAATACATTGTATATTACTCATTTTATTAATTTGTTTATATTCAGTCTCAACCTGGCAGAACAAATTAACTATCTGCACAGAGATTGATCTGACGTCACGTCCGCCAAATGATACTGTACCGGAAGAGGTGAAAGCCTTACAAGAAATGCAGACAGTTTTTAAAGATCGTCAACTGACGTTAAAAAAGACGAGTGTTTCTGATCCGAGAACATCTTCAACTTACATCGGTTCCACTGCTGTAATTGTCGCCTTCTCTGTAATTGGGCTCATCGTTTTAGTCGATATCTTTACTTTTCCAACTCATTTTAAAAATGTACAGAGACAAGCTTATTTAGACAGTCGACGCAGAAGTAGAAAAGAGAAACAAAAGCTTCGGGAGAAACAAATGGAAGGTCAAATAAATCGACCAATGGTAATCAGTTCAGGTCTAAGCAGTTTGGTAATATCACCAGAAGCAGAAAGCGTCATAGCATCGAGAAAACGGCTGTTGAGTTCGATTACGTCACCAAAAACTGAAGAAATTGTCGTGGAGAATCACACACGTAATATGGAAGATAGCGGGTTCGGTGGTTGGGACGATATTGAACTTCAAGTTCCGGATGATTCGAGTAGTGGTGCCATCTCAGAGGATCTGCCTGTAGACAAGGGGGATAATCAACAAAAGGTTGACTTCAGTGGCGATATTAAATGGGGTGACAACTGGACTATTAGAAAACAGAAAATGTTGAACAAACAAAATTCAGTGGATTTCATTTATGATGGAACAAAATTAGTGTCAACAAAGCTGTAGAATACTGAAAAACTTTTCATATGACTATATAGAGTTATTTTTATAGTACCGAAATTATTTTTTTGATTTAGTTTTCACAAACGTTTTAAACAAAGTGTAAAATTCGTAGATGATGAGTGTCTTGGAGAATATCGGTACATCTATTTTTAGTGCTTTGAAAAAAGATGTTGTTTTGTGTAAAACTGTAGAATGCTTTGAAGAAATGGAATTAAAATGTGACACAGTGAATGAATTATTGCATACGGTGACATAATTTGAAATATATGTTATACCTGAACTATGTTATAGTTCAATATATAATAACTCAGTGAATATACTAAATACTCATAGTTATGATTATATTGTTTATGAATATATTTAAAGGGACTATCCCGATTTAAACAGGGCCTAAAAAATAAAAGTACGAGTACGTATGAAATTTAAACGCCAAAATAAATAGAGGAGCGGTGTATTTACTGTGGCTCAAAATTTCAGCTCAGAATATTGGGTCATTTGGACATGGACGTCAAAACTGCTTATCCGGACACGTAACCCTTTTAAGATTTCTGTTCAATCTGTGGGTTGAGTGAGCTTATAATCTACTCCCGTCCCTTTAGAAGCCTATGCAGTAAATGACCCGTGTGCTGTACTTGATAACAAAGGGAAAAATTCACCTACACATTAATATTATTAAATAAAGGCTGGTTTTATCTAGACCCCGCATAATACATCTGAGGACAACGGTCTCCATTTACAGATGAAGACTGGCGGGTTTAAGTTGTTTGAAAACGTATCACATATATTGAGTTAGTTGCTCGGCCCTGAGGTAGACGATTTTTTAGGGGTTTTAACACAAAGTTCAGCAGTTTTATTCCCAAAAATATTATCGGGATTGACCCTTTAATTAAAACTAGTTATTACATTACACTTCATTGTTGGGCTACATGTATGTTGATATGACCACGGTTTGTAACGTATTAAATACGGCCCAATATTCACCAGCCATCGGTATAACTTAGCTTAGATATATCAATGACCGCACTTATTTCTCTCAGTTCCCTGTCAACCTTTAACAGATCACATCACATCATGTATTCGTGGGCTATTAGATCAAGGCATACTGCACACAGCGTTCCACCTACGTCATCATTTTGGGGCGGGGCCATGGAGGTGTGGGCGGGACTTATCGAACTTACGTCACTTGTGTTTGCACAACAGAGTGAAAAAAGACCGTAGCACATGTTTTTTGTAAACACAAAGTCAAATTTCAAGTTCTGCCACTCGGCTAAAAACGATATATAATATGTGCTATGGGTAATATTGCAATACATTCTTTACCATTGTAAACTGTCTTTAAAGTTTCAATGTGTTTATCCTTAATTTTTCTTCGCAAATAAAACCGCTTCTGTGAACTTGTCGTCTATCGGGGCCGCCATGTTGAATAATTAGGGGACTTTTTTGTGGTTCGGCTCTTCATCAGTTTGACATCTTTCAAACACACAACGGCTAAATAAACATATTTAATTTCATTCAATATGACAATAGAAGAGAAATAGATACTTCTCAAAACTTCCAAAAGCATACTCGATGTTGTCGACTAAAATCGTCGATGTAGGAATTAAAATGTCGGTTAATTAGGTTAGGGCCTATTCTCAGCCGAAGCTAGCCTTTAAGTGAACTGTGGTACATACATGTATAAAAACCGGGTACTGATATGTATATTATGTGTTTATAACTGCAACCGCGGGGTTTTTGAGGGGGCTATTTTAAATATCAAAGAACGATAATTCTGGATGTATTATTACACAAAATTAAGTGAAAATGTTATCTTATTATGTTTAAATCAGATAGAAGCCTTCCCCACCCCTCTGTATATTTTTGTATAATTTGTGATAATTGTTTTAATTAGTTGACAGTAATAATTGCAAAAGTCGCAAAGCTGTTGTATAATTATAGAAGATGGCGGTGAATATGATCCGATGAATCGATTGAATCAATACACAATTCAATGTTTGTTATTGAGTGTAATTAGATGATTGATACTACAGGTAATATGATATATCTTTAATTATGTAACTATTATATCATTGTCAATATCTTAGTCCATGTACACAATAGACCTAAACGCATGTTGTATATGCCGAACCTTTTACTTTTAAGATGCTATATTAAATAGATAGGTGTGACAAACAAATACAAATAAATAGTAGCCCCCAGTATAGAAAGGGACACTTCGGGCTAGGTCCACAGGTATTAAACCAAGGTATTGAAGCATATTAAAGATGCATTCCCGGGTACAAACTTTGTGATTTGGGGATATATTTGGACTAAACACATATTTAAAGTAACCAATCTATCAAAAATTTGCTTCAATTCCCTTCCAAAAATCTGTTTTTGCCGGGGATACCTATAGCTGTAAGTAAGCTGTTGTTAAACGCAATGTCTGCCAACTTAACTTCATTGTGGGGGGGGGGGGGCATATTTCAAAATGTATTACTTACTTTACATTTACCATACTATTAAAGTCTAAATAAATTCTTAATTATTTCTGTCAACTTCTTTTTACACCTTTTAATTGCAGAGTATTTTGTACGTTGACAACCCGCAATGTTCCCAAAACCGCCTAACAATTTGAGCAAGAAATAACAACTGCTCCCTGACCTAAGCTAGCAGACAATAAGCCAGCAAATCCTGTCGGGTTGACAGTTAGTGATTCCCTGACAATATTGCCCAGTCCTTGCCCCATGGGCGATTTTCGCGTAATCTAGTATTTTTCTAGTAAGATTGGGTGTCTATACTTTTCATAAATACCAAATTTGCCATACTTTTATTGGAAATAACCAGCCGATAAATACTTTGCTGGGAACCCATCTTTAAAGATACATTCCCTTGTACGAACCAGGTGATTTGGTGATATAATTGGACTAAAACATACTCAAACTTATTAATTAATCACAATTTTTCTCTTAATCGCTCTCAAAACACTGCTGCCCACAGAAAACACTAGACGCTGTAAAACATCTATTTTAAGAGACCATGTTTCTGACGTGTTGAAGGGGAGCATCTCGAGGGAGAATTCGTTGAATATATAAAAGACGATGTACCGCTGCATGCATACCTAGGCGTAACATTGAGCACTCCCTCTTACAATGACCTCATACAACCTGCGCGTGCATCCATTGACGTCAGGCATGGGTGTTCCACTCATCGTCGGGTTATCAATTTGGGATACCCTGCCTTTTTTGCCAAGTGCTTGCCCCATGGGTGTTTTACATGGGATCCAGTATTTTTCTCGTAAGATTGGATGTTTCTACTTTCCATATATATCGAAATTGCCATACTTTTATTGGAAATAAATATTTATCTGGGAACTCATCTTTAACAGTATAGATAACTCTAACGGTATCCAGTGTGAGTGTATAAATATCAAGCATAGTATGTATCCACGATGTTAAATAACGGTATATCAATATTTGAAAAATGATTATCGTGTTTATGTCGTCTGTTGAGAGATTGAGCCGAATCTTCGGGCAGATGGTTTTTTTTCTATTTCAGCTTTGTTACATTCCATACTACTGTCGGCGATTTTGTTTAGATTGGCTTCCGGGCGATTTGTTTTGATCGAATCTACATGTGTATAGTAGACAGAAGAAAAGGCCTTCTTAGTTTTTCAAGATTTACAATGACGGTATTGTCACAAATAAAAGTTAAAGAATTTGCTGTATGTATTTGAATAACGAAGATTTTATGATTTTTCCAATAAGAATATGATTAAATTCTTGTGGAGATTCTAATCATAACTCGAGAATCAGTTCATGCCTAAGGAGCTAAGAAGGAAGACCGGTTCACTCCACAGACGACCCTTCGCCTCCTCGATCACATATAATCGTTTAGTTGAGTCAATAAAGGAATTGGTAGAAGCACTTTAAAAACCCCAGGACATTCATTCAACCGTTATAGAATACTTTATAGTCGAAATGTTAACGGTCAAATTAGAATATGACAGATGATTGTATGCATAGAATATTCGAAATGCACCAGAACCTGCCCAACTTCTCTTTGGACAGCCCTGGATTACCCATAAATCTATATTCAATCATTTGCCTATGGCACTAATGGGAGGGTGGGGTGGTGCACAGCAAGGTTATTTTCCAGTACCCGATTTACTACGGTGAAACGAGTGCACAAAGAGGGAACCCACAGAACAATGAAATTATCAACAAACAATTTTTTTTAATTTCACAATACATGTTAAAGTTTGTTCCATTTCGATGCCTAGTACCCGTAAAGGTCTTAACGTGGACGAGTCTTCAGAAGAGTTGGCACAGTTAACCAAGCGCAGATCGCTAAAAATTAGTGATGGGAACAGTCCATGCGCGGGCGCCTATTGGTAAAGCCCTGCCCCGAAATTTGTTTGAAAACTTTACGCTCTAAAACGCACTCTGTGGGTATTTTCAGCATCATTTTCTGGCGAACAATGCTAATCCCCGAGACAGCAAATGATTCGAAATCTTATCTAAAAACCAATCTTCAAGCCACATTGTATTCTCTCATGTACTGAGATTTCAGCCCCGCCTCCGCCTACGTAAAGTCATTGAGCAAAATGTGTATTCAATTTGATACACAGATGAACAGGCCTACAAATCGTTTAATTTATATAAACTAAACCTATCCACACACACAGCTAAGCGCATCAATATCCAAGCCCAATTAAAATAAATGTAACATTTTACTATATTATTCATTGGTGATTAAAAATCCGATGGCAATGGCGACCACGTTGTAATAATAACTTTTCGCTTTTTTTAAAGTTAAAACTAGCTATTTACATTGTTCCCATAGCTATTTTAATGATTCACATAGCACCAGTTGTATTATATTATCTATTTTGAATGTGGGTCCTCTAGTGATTGCAGTTTAAAAATTGGTATACTGTCAAACTTATACTATTATTAAGTTCTTTTCATCAAGCCTAGACATAAATTATTCAAAGAGAACTTGTCACAATTGAGTAAATCGTGGATGCTTCTGTTTTGAACAAAGATTTTTAACCCACTGTGACGGGATTGGTTTATTACTTGCCTGTAATATACAGAATGTTCATCGTTCAGAGAGATTTGTCAGCGAAATTCTTAACTGTTTATAGGGATTTTAGGAGCAAAGTCCCTAGAGCAAATACGGACGTCTGGAATGGCTGAACATCCCAATTGCCACGGCACAAGGGATAGCGCTGACAAGTGCGCACAAATTGGTTGCGTTGCCGTGTTCCATCTGAGTGGTTTTGTAATACTATGAATACTGTATTTAACCAGTGCTGGATTAACCATGGTGGGGACTTGAGGCCTTGAGCACCCCCCCCCCACTCCAACCTAACACAAGTGACCAAAGTTGCGGCTAATGTATGATACATGATGCAAACAAATCGCCTCAACATTGCATAAAAGCATAATGACGGTTAGAATTCCCCGCAAAACTCCTTATCCTAGTCTGATCCAAATGTTGACGCCAAATATCGCAAGTAATGTAGTCTATCCCGAAACTACACATATTTTAAACACCAAATTATCAAAAATTATATTATCGGGTCTGGACGTCGAAATATATAAGTCCAGGCACCAACAATCCTTGATTCACCGGCAGCAAAAAGTACTATTGTTGAATACCAACTGCATTTTGAACAGAATCTGCGTTCAAAATTCGAATATAAATGGGTTCGAAGTTACCTTGATTCTACCTCGTGGTAGTAGATCAACAAGTTGTAACCAAAATATTGTGCTAAAGACGATTTCAATGCGTTTTCTTGAAACACTTCTCCGAAAGTACGACAAGGCATCGCCAGATTACACCGAATTCTCTGATGTTGACCGCTACCCGGGCCCACCATGGACTGAAGGGGCCCCAATGTCCTGGCCCTGAGTTCACAAAGCAATCTCAGATTAAAGTTGAGAATTTACTCAAAATTGTTCCCCTTATTTTAACCAAAATATATTCCTTTATTAAATGTTTGTTGTTTAAAGAAGCCATCTCGGGTACAAACTTTGTGAATTGACGATATATGTGGACTAGAAACATATTCAAAGTAACCAATCTATCAAAAATTTGCTTCAATTCCCTTTCAAAACTTTGCTTTCGTCGTGGATACCCATAGCTATAAGAAAGCTGTTGTTAGACGCAATGTCTGCCAACTAACTTCATTGTGGGAGGGTCCATATTTCAGAATGTATCCTTTATAGTTTATACTTACTGTACATTTACCATACTTACTGAGACCTAAGTAAATTCTTAGTTATTTCTGTCTACTTCTTTTTAGACATTTTAATCGCAGGGTCTTTTGTACGTTGGCAACACTCAATGTCCTTCAAACCGCCTAACCATTTGAGCAAGAAATAACAACTGCTCCCTGACCTTATCTAGCAGACGATAAGCCAACAGAACCTGTTGGGTTGCTAGTTAGTGATTCCCTGTCATTATTGCCCAGTGCTTGCCCCATGGGCGTTTTTCGCGTAATCCAGTATTTTTCTAGTAAGATTGGGTGTCTATACTTTCCATATATATCAAATTTGACATACTTTTATTGGAAATAACCACCCGATAAATACTTTGCTGGGAACCCAACTTTAAATATATTAAATACACCAATAAGATGATATTGTGCAAAGTTTTGTGTTTCTGAACCAAAGATATTTCTCATAAAGAGTGATTGAAAGTTGAGTAAATTCTCAACTAAAGTCTGAGAATGCTTTGTGAACTTTGAGCATGTTCTTTGCAAATCCGATGGAGGGCCTCGGCCCTGTCACTGCCACTGCTCCTGGCAGATGTAGTCCCCAGTTCCGACCATACTCGCATCGCTTTTTGTGCAACTTAGATTTTTTTTATTGGGGCCATGATTAATCTGGCGCTGCCTTCAACTCTGTCACACAAAGAATATAAAAAGACTAAGCTCGGTTTGCCCCAGGCCTTGTCTAACTTTCTGATATAAGATATGAAAACCTCTTTGTTGTTGTAATCTATACATATTAAATTGGCTCAATTATAGTCTGTTATAATATTTATAAAAAGAAATATAAATTGTTGGAAATGTCAACATGCCAACGGGTAAATCAATCAATAGAAGTTGAACTTTTAATCAGATACTAGACAGTGTAATACATTACAATAGTGCAGTGGAATAGGGTTGAACTTCTAGTCGAGTGGTTCCCAGGGTAGTTTTATAAATAATTACGGTTACTTTAGTTCTAAAGTAGAGATATATAACTCAAACCTGCAATAAGCTGTTTTGTTTGCGGTGTATTTCACTAAATAGTATTAATATCGAACTAATCGATTATTGATTTATTTGTTCAGTTCATATAATTACCCACTAAACGATTTTAATTGATCAATTATATCTAAATACACATCCGCTTCTATGGGAGAAAAAGTCCGTCAAAGAAAACCAATCACGTTATCGCCGTTGAGCCAGATCCGCTGAACTGGCCGTTCATGTATTCGATGAATAAAGATCACAATTTTTGGTGCGATATGGTGTTGACGTACCAAAACATCGTTTCATTTCATTTAGTTTGAGTGTAAAAAGGCCGTGCATTGTGTCTCAAATATCTGATTATATCTTTTATTAGCCCCATTAGCGCAGAAAAGTAAGCAGTGACCCCATTTCATCTCATATTCTACATTTAATATTATACACTTAGGCCAGTCAATTTATGATTTTACACCCAACAAATTGCAAGAAAAGGTTTTAATGCATTTTTGCGTTTATCATTTAGGTGTACTTTATAACATCCCGAAAGTTTACCAAATTTTGCGAACCGGAGAGTGGTAAAAATTAGTAAGATCCAAGATGGCTGACATTCGACTACTCCATGTTCAGAACTAATTGGTTGGTTTAAGAAGCTATATGTATAATGAACATATAAGAATGCGATACAGAATTGTCAATAAATGACCCAATTAAAAGTAACATGACGTCATATAGCCATATAAAGACACACTATGACGACTAGCATATCTACGTACTAAAACATGTAAGCTTTTGATTTTATTCGAGATAAATCTATGTAGAGGTTACCAGAACATGACACTGAAGTGTTTTAGACCATAAAAATTACATCTAGCACTACAATGAAGCAACATGGAAAGTTGATGGTGTACTGTCATGCAATGTCTTTATGTGTTTGTCATCTTAAAGCTATTGTAAATTGCCCTGGAAATACTATCATTATAGCAGATTATAGTTCGTGAGCATAATTCCTTTGGGACGACAGGAAGGTGCTTGTAGCACAGCATTATCACTCTCAACTACATAATGACGACTACAGAACTACATTACGCAAAAGTTCGAAATAAACGGTCTATATTTCACCTACTGTTATTTTTACAGGATCTCCTTTAGTAAGCTTTTGAAACAACAAGTGTTGGCCAATGTCATAAATCATGGAAGTGCTATCACACCGACTGAACGTGTGAGAAATCAGGGCTTGGAAACATACTCCTTAGATGTGAGAAATCTCTTGAGACAAACTATACCATATACAGATTTTTCGCACTTTTTGTCTGAACGAAAATATAATCTTTTTGCATGGATGTTAGTATTTGCTCCTTCATTATCAGAAGATATGTCTCCTCCCCAATCACTTTCATGGACTGAAAATCTACAACTCCAATAGCTAGCTTTACTATGTCGAAATTAGCATCTGCAGATACCTGTACAATATTTCAACCCCCTCTTAACTTAAATTCATCACATAAAGCAGCAGTCACATGTATTGAACCTTTTCCTTACCTATAGTTTCTGCGGATGTATAACGGTTCTTCCGATGCGAACTATAATATTGTGTAGCCCAGCAATCGGATAAAACCTTTTTCTTGCAATTGTTTGGGGGCTGGTTTCCATTTTTTCAATTAATCTCAAAATTCGGAACTTTCCGGAAGTCCCATTTTGGTAAAGCTTTAGGATGTCAATCAGTACACCCAACCAACACTACCAACAACTATCAAAAAAACTTGTCTTGCAATTTGTTGGGGGTAGACCCCCTTTTGTCATAAATTGACTGGACTAAGTATAATATATACAAAATATAACATATTACACCTGACAATAGATTTTAAGTGAGCAATTTCAATGCTAGCATAACTAGGCTTATTAGACGTTTTATATCTATCATCTCATACATGACTCAATACATACACCGTTTATAATAGTTGAAGTTTAATTACCCGATATATAATCCAATATAGGGAGAGAGAATAAAATAACCGATGAGACCGACGATCAGATAAACAACAGTCTCTGTATGAACATGACATCCAGATTATTTATCTAAAGATGTCATGGTACCTGGTAGGCGTAAACAAATATTGAGCAATCCAGACGAATCTCAACAACAATCATTCTATAGGTTAAAAGCATATTTCATTATACATGTAATCTTTCAGCTCTACAAAGAGCGCGACGGGGAGTGTGTGAGAGGGCGGGGGTCGGTACAGACATGTATTGCTTATGACTATATCCGCCCTATTTGTTATTTGCCTATTGTTTTGACATAATAATATATGAATATAGTGGGAATTCACCGGATCCGCCGTTTATGTAATATTCGTATCCAGTCTAGATTCTCAGATGAAGTTGTTTTGGCCTCGAGAGGCAATTAATAGGCAAATATTATTGTAGGCCAATAGCTTTATATAGAAACAAACTGAACCTGGTTAATCGGTATTCACTCAATATTTCATTATGCTATTGTACATGTATGCATTATATTCATGTCCAAAACAAACCCTCGAGGGTTGGGTGGTTGAATGATCGAACGCATGCCATTTAGATCTCGTTGAATCAAATGTCGTGGTTTTCATCCCAGTCTTGTATGTGGCAAG
This sequence comes from Patella pellucida, assembly GCA_917208275.1. NCBI lineage: Eukaryota > Metazoa > Mollusca > Gastropoda > Patellidae > Patella > Patella pellucida. Next base: position 23,676,924 of record OU795039.1, read on the forward strand.
GAGTGGGATCAGTTACCTAACCACTTTAGACTGGGATAAAGTATTCGGTCCACATTTTTTTGAATGTTTATTGCCTCTTCTCCCCGTCTTCATTAGACCAGTTCTTTGCCTCTTCTCTCAGATCGATATCGCTGGAAACAACAATATTTTAAGTACATGTATGTATATGTATCTTTATCAGCAAGTGGTAGGTATCCCCATGGGTACCAACTGTGCACCTTTGCTTGCTGAATTGTTTCTCTATTCCTACGCAACCGAGTACATAAAGTCACTCGTAAAATTTAATAAACGAATAGTTAGACATTTAATTTCACTTATCGATATATTGATGATGTTCTATCACTGAATTATCCAAAATTCAGTGATTATATAGAATTCATATATCCTGAGGAGTTCGAAAGTAAAAACACTGCTGACAGTGACAATTACGCCTCCTACTTGGATCTGCGTCTCCATTTTGACCATTGACCATGAACTAAGTGTTAAATTGTACGATAAACGTGATGACTTTGACTTTCCGATTGTTAACTTCCCATTTATCACCATGCAGCTAAATTATGGAGTGTTTGTGTGTCAGCTAATTCGTTACGCGAGAGCTTGTTCATTTCATTCTGATTTTTTAAGTAGATCGAGGCATTTGTCATCTAAGCTTAAACTACAACTAAACTTATTAAAACCCTTAAAAAGTTTTATGGCCGCCATATTGATTTGATTGGTAAATATAGCGTGTCTCTCTCGGCTATTATTCTAGATATTTGATTTACACATATACTATTACCATCTCCCTGATAATGTCTACTACACTGTTAACACAGTTCACCGCACGAATTTTGCATACCGATAGTTCATTGGCCAATCACGCTATTTTACCGACATTTCGCCTAATAGTTGGGATGCAGCTATGGCGGGTGTTGCGCCAGGAAGGGTAAGCTTACTCTTCCGGACGCCTGTTACCACTCAGGCCCGTAGCCAGCTTGCGAAGCACCCCCCCCAGCCCCCACCCCTTGGCTACGGGCCTGTTACCACTGTTTGTCGTGTATTTTTGTGCACGGTGAACAGTCTATTTGCTGATTACACTATTTTACCTGATTACACTATTTTACCTGATTACACTATTTTACCTGATTACACTATTTTACCTGATTACACTATTTTACCTGATTACACTATTTTACCTGATTACACTATTTTGCCTATACCGGTCGTAAATAGGAATACTACCGGTGTATGTTATCTTTGATTACGCTATTTTACCGAGTTTTCGTATAATATGGCGGGTGTGGCGCCAGGCAGGGTAGGCTTACTCTCCCGGACACCTGTTACCACTGTTTGTCGTGTATTTTGTACACGAGGAGCAGTCCATTTGTTGATTACACTATTTTGCTTGAATACACTATTTTGCCAACAACGATTTTTTAGGACTTCGAATTCTGTCTTATAGTTTGGATTGTTCGTACTTGTTTTTTTTTATTTCACGAATTTGTTGTATTTTGATCGCATATTTAACCCCTTTATTTGCAGAATAATTTTCAGTAATATAAGCAACATACAATGTATTTTTCACATGTTTAATCTATGCATTTACTATGATATATTTAGTATTTGTATCGTGAAAACAAATAACCTTTTCAAGAGTATAAAATCTTCAGAGACGTTTAGAAATATCTTACTTTTTGGTAAATTAGATAATAAAGGGAAATAACTCCACAAAACGATGTGGACTAAGACTAGTAATTATTTGCCTAGTTTTCATGATGGACGAATGTAGTGCGAGTTATTAATAGACAATTTTTCCCTTAATTTTTTTCTCCCCTCTTCCTGCATTTTTGGGTTGACTTTTTGGTCTAGAATAGGAGAAAAGGGATCAAATTTGCAATTTTATAGCAGTTTTGGGTAATACGGGTGATATTACAGCGGAGGGATGGGGCTGTAAAATGTCTTTCTGCGGAGCAGTGAAATGTATCGGAAGTGAGATTTTCACCAAAGTCAACTTCAAATCCCTGTAGCAAAAAATCTAAACCATATTAACCCTACAAGTTTATGATGGGGAGATTGCCAAATGTTGTCCCCATTGTGCCTAAAAATATTGGAACCAACAGAATGTTGAGCAAAAAGCTACAGCCAGTGATGTTACAGCCATTTAACATTGAAGTCAATGGGCAAATAATTACTAGTCTGAGTCCATGTAAATTAACAATGCTTTCTAATTAACTGTGGATCATGGTAGAGAAAAAAACCCTGTTAAAACAACGGTTATCGTATATAATTGAGAAGACATTTCCTAATACAGCTAAACAGGTATGATATGATTTAAACAGATTACAAGATTCTAGTGAAAGATACAGATCCATAGTGTCATCACACACCTGTATACGATTCCAATGTCTTTCTTACTTCACACACTATTTTAATTACTAAATTATATAATTCGGATGGGATGAAAAAACACGGGTCCCGTGTACACATTAGTATACATGTAAAAGAATCCTTGAGAGTTGGAAATCGATATAAGAGTCAGTGCTGGATCTAGGGGAGGCAAAGTAGGACAAATGTCCCGGGTCCCCACATTTAGGGGCCCCCCACAATTCTGGCTCATGCTAATATTTTATCCCGGGTGGAGCTAACCAGTACCTGGGCTGAGGGGGCGAGGATTGGGGCCCTAGGCAGTAAGGGATATTGTGGGCCAGAGATCGGTTGGGCCCTAAAATTAACTAAATTACATAATTTAGAGGTTCTATCAATCAATAGATCCCAACGAGTTCCGGGGACCACATCCCGCGATGTGATTGCTGGGTCCCAATCAGTCCCGGGAAATTAACGTAATCATAGTATAGTAGTTCAGACAACAGAGTTTAATGTTTTATGTCATCTAAAATAATTTCACTAAAATAAAGTAAATGAAAACATCATGAGAGAAAGGTTTAAAATACTCAAATTTTCACGAGTTCTTAACGTCAATGAAATCGCTGCCTCAATTGTCTCAGATGCACTTAAATTAATCTTTATTTTAAACAAATAAACGCTGGAGGTAAACACCCTGGGCACTCAAGGGGGCGTAGTATATACTGGTACGATCCGCGGTCAGTACGAATAATTTGAAATGGGGCCCCGCACAGTTGATATGTCCCGGGCCTCCCACAAGGTTAATCCGGCCCTGATTGGTCCGGGCAAACAGCCAAGTCGGAGCCGAACAGTAGGACTTAAACCCTATTCATTTCGTTTCATTTCATTTTATTTCGTACGCGTATCATTTATACATCCACTAAGACCCAATTAGTTAGATAACACGGTAATTCCCAGACAATGCAACATGTCAATTTGAGTCAAGCAGTTAGCTACGTGAAAACCCACAAGAGGGGTATATGGCACGTGGTGTCTGGAGTCTCTGGACCTTATACTATAGCCAAATATGGCATACCGTAACAAACTGTAGCGCACGGTAACAAAAATGACCCGAGTGACACAGGTCAAGGCATCTATCAAAATGAAACGCTTTATCTGCCTACAAAACCCGATTACCATTTTGGACACCTGAACTATGGTCGCGGTTGGTCTACTTCTGAATACAGCGTTACAATATCAACACTGTCTTGCTTAAAATGGGTCAAACAAGGATGTAGACTAATGATTATTTGGGTTGTCGCCCTAAATTTATACAATGTGACACCGGGTTGATTTATTAATAAACTTACTTCGCATGACAGCTCACCTTACATTAAAGCTGAACTCCGGTTACAAAAATACCGAAATATTTAAATTAAAAAAAAGTTAACACCCCCAAGCCGCCATACTTGTTGCCAACTTGTGAAACAAAGATGGTGGATATGGAGGCTTATGACCTGGAGAGGTTAGTCGATCTCACTTCCAGTTCGTTTCTAGTCAGTCAGGTGCAGACACCAGGCTTTATTCTTATACACGCTTCACTGATTTCTCTATTTTCCCCCCAACAGTGAGTGACTCGCTGACATTATACCAAATTATTGAAGATTGCAAAATGCCTGATAAGGTAAGCCCGTAAAAAATTATATGAACTGTGTCTACTGCAATATTATAGCCGCCTAAGCTTTACTCTAAAACAAAAGATGCGAAAGATGTCTTACTTCAACCTGGAATTTTCAACAAAAACAAATCACCTATTGTCTTCTTCATAATTATCATGGACCTTATAATATATAAGGTCCATATTATTATTGCCACGTCTCTTGTGAATATCTTACACATATATGTAAATCATCAAATATGTTATCGCACTATAATGTCCAGTGTAATTATAACTAATATTATGCAATAAACAGATAGTTTAGATTTTCAAATGTCATCATGTTAGTTTGTATTTGCTCGCGAAAAGATCAAGGCCAAGGGATATAACTACATTTTTGGGGCGGCAAACAAAACTATGGTGACATGTGAAAATCTTATCCAAACTAACTGGGTAAGTCATATGTTGTATCTTTTGTTTTAGAGTAAAGCTTAGGCGGCTATTGCAGTATACACAGTTTATAAAATTATTTACAGACTTACCTTATCAGGCATTTTGCAATCTTCAATAAGTTGGTATAATGTCAGCGAGTCACTCACTGTTGGGGGGAAAATAAAGAAATCAGTGAAGCGTGTATGCGAATGGAGCCTGATGTCTACACCTGACTGACTAGAAACGAACTGGAAGTGAGATCAGCTAACCTCTCCAGGTCATAAGCCTCCATATCCACCATCTTTGTTTCAAAGTTTGCAACAAGTATGGCGGCTTGGGGGCGTTAACTTTTTTTTTATTCAAATATTTCGATATTTTTGTAACCGGAGTTCAGCTTTAACATTGTACATCAGGTTTGTCTTCTGCTTATACTTTAGTATCCGTTTATAAACTCATGACGTTAGACTTGTATTTTTTTATTTGTTCAAAACAAAATATATATGGTTATATTTGATTGGATTTGTCATCATCAAGATGTATTGTACTTGTTACGTCAGTGAATTTACCTGGTGACATTTGTCAAAACTGAAAGATACTGCAGGTAGTGACAATCGTATCACTGTGAATCGAATACAAGGTTAATCGTTCGAATTCGAAGTATAGGCGGGAAAGTTGCTGTGTGGGTAATCAATCTCTACATAATAGCATTGCGGGCGTAAAAATGTGTTGACCAGAGTATTATGTTGATGCAACTATAAGCAAATAATAGGAACGTAGGTTTGCAGGGTGTTTAAGGAATTAACTTTAACTGTGTTCAGACTGGTTTTTAAATTATTTTTGCTGAATACCTGAAACGGTGTTGAAACATTGAGGATTATTGGAAATATGTTATTCTGGGCTACAATTTTATTATTTCTTGATATATGTCAAGCAGGTAAATCAAGTCTTTTTTTTCTACCTTACAGCATGGCTTGTGACGAGGTTAGATCTATTTTACAAGGCCGACTAATAGTTTGGCCAAAGGTCACGAGGTGAAAACAGGGTTGGCGCTAATCCCAACCCTAACCCTGGACCTGACACTAACGCTTACCATATCCCTAACCTACAATCTCTTCACCAATCACGTGCCTTAACCTTATTTACACCTCAGCGACCTTGACGAAATCTTGAGTTGGCTCTAAGAAATAGATCAAGCCATTGCGAGCTGTTGTTTTACTACCACCTGCTACCACCAACGGATTTTACCATTCCGCCGTGCTGCATATTCCCCAAGTAATGGTAACGAGAATAATCAGCCCTGTGGGTGATTGTTGTCATTGGTCTAGAATCACAAAGCAAAATAGTCGACCATAATTTCAGGAAATACTAGACTTTCGACAAGAGATGTAAGGAACGAACTGGTGTATTCCAAATCATTAGGTCCAAGCCGTTACTGAATCGTTCATATTGGAACGGTGCGAGAACTCTGTGCCAACCGGCGCCTAATCTAGCACTCGAATCCATGCCCCATCCCCGCGGTCAATTTCGGTACTAGGTTTATCTTTGTTTCTTTTGTCTCGCCTAGTTTTGTTTTGATCATTTTCACCAGATACATATGTCTGAGATATCAACCTAAGAGCAGGCGGACGTAAATTAATAGCAGTAGTTAATGAACGATATTTCACGTGGAAGTTGTATACATTCCGATGCCGCATGAAAGCCATTCTTAACATTTTTTTCCAAACTAAAATAATTATATCTGTTATAGTAACGAATGACGCTCGATGTTTGGCACGTAAAGGTGGAGTTTGTCAGTTCAACAATAAACCATGTCTTGGTACATCAATAGCAGGATTATGTGTCCGTTCAGATGTTAGACGCTGCTGTATAGTTTCTGATAAACTGGGTAAGTTATGGTGTTTTATTTTAAAGTTACGTGTAGGTAGTTCTGATTTAAAGATATGTGCTGGTGGGTAGTTAGTGTTTTATTTTAAAGTCATGCGACTACAACCCAGGGCCGGATTAACCACGGGGCACAGGCCCCAGGGCCCCCCACATTAGGGGGCCCCCCACAATTTTTTTTAGTTAGGTCCAGTCACCTCTCCTAGAAATGCCATCATTTCATAGCACTAGCATTTATCACCACGCCCGGATTAACCATGGGGCATAGGCCCCAGGACCCCCCACAAAAAATCTTAGTTGCGTCATTTCATAGCACTCGCATGGATTGGTACACTGAAATAACGCCAGAATGCGCTAATTTTATTTTTTGCTGTGGGAGGTACTTCTAATTGGCTCCAAGTGCCTGAAATGCCAGGAAATCATGTTTCCGGCCTCCAATTTATGAAAATTTCCAGAAAAAAAGGCGTCCCCTCTAAAAAATATTGACAACCTTTCAATTATAAAATAATACACTTGATTATGATCACATGTTGATGCTCCTAAGGCACCGATGAGTCGGTCGGTTTTAATGGCGCCTTCACCTGATCCAAACTTTCTTATATCTCTTATGTGGAGGCTATCGGGCACTACCACAGGCGCGGACCCAAGGTGCGGACACCAGAAGCGAATGCCTCACACAAAAAATCTGCCGCAATATAAAATACAAAATTGCAACTCAAATATCACCTAAATGGTAGAAAAACATGTTTCCTGCATCGTTATTTTTAAAATTTTCCACTGGAGGACCCCAGACAAGGGTGCCGTCTCCAAACGCGAAGAGCCTCTCCTATCACCTCTTTCTGGGTCGGCGTCTGACCCAACACATGACATTAAAGGGTTCGTTTTGGTCGCCCTTATTCACCTTTGACAGGACCTTGTTGGTCTTTGGGGGCGCCGCCACCAAATTACATGATTAGACATTTTCGTTCTGGTCGCCCTATACACGTCGCCTTATGGTGTTTCGGACAAGTTCTAGTTTAGAGGATAAGGAGTTTCTCATTTTGGTGTGCTTAACATCAAAATAAGAAATAGTGCTGCCGAAATTGACATACGGGAGCGACATTGATTGCAGCTCCAAGCTCCCCACCCCCACGTACACACACGCACCGTTCCGCACTCAGTAACTCGGGCATTATATTGGCGTCCCAAACAATCGGCTGCACCCCCACTTTTACAATCCTACATACGGCCCTGCCCCAGACCCCCTTGCGGGGCTTCGCGCCATCGGCGCTCGCGGTCGGTGATCAGGGCCCTTACCATGGTTAATTCGGCGTTGCTACAACCTGGTTTTACCTGTACCTGGATTTAGTTAAAACTCAGCGAGTACGCCCATATAAGGTCTATGCTTCTAGCTATTGCCCGGCCACTAATGTTGTTACGTTATTATAGTTATTATTTAAATGCACACTTAATGACTTAATTAACTAACAGAGCATTTAACTTTCAAATCACTAGTATTATTTATCACTGGCAGTGGAACTATGGTTATTTTATTATAACATATACGCTAAAATGACTTTTCTTTGGTCGGTTCTATATGGTTCTACTTTACGTTCTATATGCCAATTGCTATCGCTGTGTCTCTGATAAACTAGGCAAGGTTTAGTTTTCTGTTAGGTTGATTTAGTCAACACCATTATAAATATGTGTTTATTTATATAATTTGCCAGATGGTGACCGTGAATGTCATGCCGCCGATGGAAGATGTCAGTATGCAGCGCAAAGATGTAAAAACGGTAGATATATCGGTGCAGAATGTTCTGGTGCAGTTGAAAGGAAGTGTTGCGTCAGTAAATACACTATAGGCTCCACATGTAAGTTTTTCAACCTTTTACACCCATATCAGTTCCGTAATGAATCCAGGTATCACACTCCTTCAAATAGATCATTCAGAGAACTAGTGTTGTCACCACATAAATAATAATCCTGCGTGGGTGGTGCTATATGGCTGCTGTATGGAAGGCGGCAAGCTGCTGCAGTAGTCGAGTCTGGATAAGATTAAAGATCAAACCAAGGCAATTTCTGCATCTTTTGTTATCAAGTTGCGGATTTGACGCATTGACCTCTAATGAAAGAAGCAAGTCTTGTAAGTTGGATTAATTTGAGTCTTCATTCTGAGTTATGAATAAAAAAACCCCAACAAGATCCGTCTGGTTATCAACCAATTTGATTGTGGAGGCCACAATTTGATTGACTTTTGACATACGATCTGAATTTGTTGTTTGGTGCCACATAACATGACTTCTGTCTTATTATCATTGAATTTCAGCATGCTCTTCAAGGATTTTACAGCGATTGTACAATTGGGGTTATTTTATTGAAGATAATGACTTGAATCTATCCAATATGAGTGTGTCATCTGAATATAGCCTTATAATCTTTAATTTCAGCTGAGAGTTCAGATAGTTGGTGTGAAGCCCGAGGAGGTGTTTGTCAGTACACAAGCAGAGCATGTCCTGGTGGATATAAAAATAATTTATGTCGGGGTACCATCAATATACAGTGCTGTATAGGTAAGTCCATATGATTGTTAACCAATTACTCTTTTAAAATGATTTATGGATATTGAAGTGTGCTTCTGTTTTTGGGTTTCAATGCTGTCATACAAATAACAATAAACTTCTAAAATTAAATGCCAAGTAGTATTTAGGCCAAATAGTATCATAATCAGCCCCATGGTTCAGTTCTTGAGGTTAGATCTACTATTAGCAGATAGCCAAATTATTTCTGGACAATAACCCCTCTCAACTGCCTGAACACCACAAAATGGAAAAGAAACACATGCAAACCTACCTGTGTTATTATTGGAGAAAGTCTTTACTATTGGTTTACATTTCTGTTACTCTTTTTTACAGGGGGCGTTTACCAAAGTGGGTTAACTAAAAATGGAAATAATGCAACCAGTCGACTAGAAATCTCTTTCCTATTACAAATTCTCTCTTTTCTTTTTATTTTTTATAAATAAATTTGCTATATTAATGTAAACTTTATTTTTTTCATAAACAAATCAGTTTTATTGACTGTCAATGATGTTGCCAAGATCAAAATTATCTGTGGATGAGGTTATTTCGGTACAAACATATTGTTCAATTTAATTCTATTTCAATAATTCGCTTGCGCATACAGGTCTTGAGCAGTGGAAGGAAACCAGAAGAGCTGGAGAAAACCGACAAGGCTGGACTAACAACCCATCTCCTTGTCAAGTATAACAAGAGAATGGAAACTATGCCAGTTGACTGAATGACAGTGTGCACATGCTCACCATTTAGTCATCCAAGCCCCCAGATATGTAAAAATATAGTCCACATTATAGGTTGGTAATATGGCCCCATGTCAATAACCAATATACAACAAAGACATCAATGAATAGAAACAAAATATTAAATTTAAATTAATTTTAATGATAATGTATTAAACAACCCAAAAATATATATCAACAGGAACATGTAAGCTTTTATAAGAAGTAAAGTAATATTCAACAAAAACAAGCAGTTAGCACTATTGGTCAAATAAACTGGTCAGTATTGTGAAACTTGTAGATAGAATATACCATTACTGAAGTTAGGAAAAGTCATAATACTCAATTTGAAGACCATGTAAATAAGTAAATAATACTGATAACAGTTTGCATGTCTAGTAATTCCATATAAATTAAAACAGTACATGAACAATTGACATGTAGTAATTATATATGGATTGTAACAGTATGGTCATTAAGAAATTTATATTGGTTATAACAGTATGGACATGTGCAACAGTACTGTCATACGGATTGTAACTTCATTACATGGAGAAATTCTATATGAATTATAACAGTATGGACATTCAGTAATTGTACTAAGTAACAATATTGGAATTCTGTAATGTTATATGGACTAAAGATCTATCTACGAATTCCATATTGCAAATGGACATTTAGTAATTGTGTATGGATAGAATCAATATTAGCAATCATTAATATTTATTGACAGCAGTATGGACATCTAGTAACTCTATATGGACAATATTTCTTTATGGACATCTAGTAATTATATATGGACAATAATTCTCAATGGACATCTAGCAATTCTATATGGACAATAATTCTTTATGGACATCTAGTAATTCTATATGGACAATAATTCTTTATGGACATCTAGTAATACTGTATTGAATGTAAAAATATTGTTATATATTATACTTCTATATGGCTGATAACAGATGGACATCTAGTAATTCTATCAGGAATGTAATAGCATGGACACACATATTTCATGATGTAAATATAGAATTGTACTGGACGGATATATTTGGTACTGGTCCCAAACTCATGGACTAAACCAAATCCTCATCCTTTTATCTTTACTAGAAATGTAAAACTCAACTATTCAAACAGATCCACAAATTTCTCAGATTCTATTTTTTGGTTGTGCTCTAAAACTTCCTGATTTTTCGTTTTGATATATTCCTCGATAAAATCTTCTAAATCTGATTAGTTGTTAAGGTCAATTTAATCAGATTTAAAATTTAAAAACAAGAACACCCTCAACATAAAATTCTATTTTAGCATATTTCAAAGACCATGAACATATTTAAATAAAGGACTAACAGGACAGGTATACCTTGAAAAATAAAATGGAGAGCTGTCACATTTTAAAGTGAGAATTTCATATTTTCTAAGAAAGTCAAAACATAACTATTTCTATGTCTTTTGCTCAATAGATTGTCAACTCACTTTTATATGATCAAAGTTATCATTCTCACACTCAAAAATGTTTCACACCGGAAATAATAAACACAATTACCACCTAATTATCTCCCTTGTTTTTCTATTCCCTACTATGGAATAGATATTTTCAAACATTTGAATTTGAAAATGATATTTTTGCCAATTTCTCAACTGGCAATAGTGAATTATAGCATTATTATGATTATTCTTTAACAAGGTGGGAGAGTTTATAGATACCATTGATTTTAAGGCTTTATTTTAATACATTTTAAAAATATAACTTAAAATATGAAATTGTAGCATTAAAAGCATAAGTTTGAATACAGGGAGATAAATCCACATTTTGTACTGTTGGTAAACCAATTCTGAATTTCGATATTCCTCTTTCTTATGATCCAACAAAAGCCCTAAACACAAGAAACTGAGGACAAACAAAAAGACCTGGATGAAGACAATACAGTCAACATTAATTGTGACATAAAAAGGATACTGGGATGTTGATATGTTTTTTCACCAGTTAAACTGATAAACTGTGAACCATTGTAAAACCAGCCGGATGGTAACTGACAAAGATGATTATTCTTCTAGAAAAAAGAATAAAACAAACAATACATGAATTGAATAAACAAGTAACATTAATTCTTTCAAAAATAAATATTAAATATTGCTATGGAAATATTATGTACTAGGGGTGTCAAATAAAACCATTTAATATTAAACCATAATACTTGTAACAAGCTTTAATTCACAGCAATTTTATAAATTGATTTCTCAATAATGATCAGTTGACATTAGTCCAAAACATGGGATCTTACACAAATTTATTGACCTATTAAGTTAGAACAACTCATCGTGAGAGTGAGGGAGAAATGGGGTTTAACGTCACTCGACACAAACTAGGTCTGTTGAGACAAACACATGGACCCTACTCCTTGTCGCATACAACCGGGATTCGAAACCATGCTAGTTGACTCAATGACAGGCTTTATAATACAGCATGCACATGCTTTAACATTCAGACATCCAACCCCCCCACAACTGATGGTTTACAGTAAGTATTTTCCAAGTCACAAAACCAACTGTCCACACAAGGAAAAGAAAGAAGAGAAGAGAAAAAAAACATAAGAAGCAATTAGACCCTGCATGCTGCTAACACGAGGGGGTAAAAAATAGTTAAGCTATGTTTAATATGTTATTATAGAACAGAACAACAGATTTTTTAAAAAACAAATTATCTGAACTTACATGAATGTCATTAATTACATCTTTGGTAAGATCTTGCCTTGTTAATAAATCTTTCTTCTTTAGCTACATTATATACGTGAGTTAAAAATATATTCATGATTTAAAAACAATATTATATTTACTTACTTATTATTCTAAAGAAAACAAAATAACAGAAATGAACTAAACTTTTTGTCTGTTCTTGTATTTAAGAATGCCTGCTAGACAACATACAATTTTCAAGAGTAATTCAATGCCAGTTTGAATTATCCATTTTAAATAGTCATGTTAAATAATTTAAAAGAAGCATGTCAAAGAGAGATTGCAAGTATTATACCTGTATTCTACATGATCTTAACCAGTTTTTAATGTTTTCCTCCTGAAGATGACATCCTGTGTACACCAGATAGTTAGAAGTAATGGGGGGAGGAGGAGATGATGAGGATGAAAGGCGATCAGTGGCAGGAGGCGTCTCCACCAACTGTAATCTCATATAACCACTCAATGTTACAAAGTGTACTTCATATAAATCTTCACTATCTACAACATAAAGTAAAAAAAATACTTTATAATAAGCTCATTCTACTTGTATCATACTCTAAACATCAGCCAAAACAATAATTCTACATACAGAGAGCGCAAATAACAAAAAATGGCAATTTTACAAAAACAGCGATCCTGTGAAATAGTCTAATTTGAATTCTAACTGCCATGGTTTCTGTCACACCAGAGAAGAATCATGAGGAAGTTTCTTGGTCAACACCGGGTTTTGTTTTTACCCTATTTCCAGCACCAAGATAAAAAAAAAACATGAGGATTGAGGAACTTTCTTGGATAACACAAGGATTGAACGCAGTATTTCCTGGTAAGTGTGCCTTACCAACCGAGCCACCACAGCTACTGGGGCAAATAAATGCTGTTCATTGTATACTAGTAGAGAATAGAATTAAATGGCTGATACCAAAGCCATTTTTATTCCTATGGTGAGGTGTACAATCCAAATGGGAAAATTTTCGAATTCAAAATGATAGTATGAGATCATGTAGTCATGCATGTGAACTACCAATTAGTACATAAGAGTTGGTTTCTCATCACAACCCGATAACTAGACACATTTTGCTTCAAAAGAAAATAATATCTTTTTATAAAGCTAATGATGAAATAATGCAAAATATTATGCAAATTATAAAATGTTTACCTGTAAATTTGACCTGCCCTTGTACATGGTAGATATTATTATACCATGGATGTGATTCTAGACTAGATTTCATACTTTTCAATTTATTGATGAATCTTGATTTATCTAAAGGCTGTTTAAAGTTCAACAAAATCTGATTCATTTTCGGCTGAAATCCAGATGAAGATTTCAAATTTCTCCTGTAAATATAACATCCATATACATTATTTTAATTTAAACAGAAGAAATCTATCAGATAAATATGTTTGGGATTATAAAATCTACAGAAGAAATCTATAAGATAAATATATTTGATTCAATTTGGTATTATCAAATCTAATGCTGTTGTAAGTTCCCTATTTTTTGATTCCTGACCAATTCAATCTCATTTAAATTATATCTTCATTTTATTTTAATTTAAGATAAGAAAATTCCTACCAATCAGGACGAGACAGATATCTGGCATGTATCATCGATGGAGAATAAAACTTTTTACTTGATAAAATATTATCTAAATCTGTGGATCTGTTAAAATAAAGACACAATAAATACGATATAACAACTTTCTAATTCCAACTGTCAAGGGCTCTCTTTTATATGTGCACATCAATGTATACAAGGTACTTCAATTTTTTGTCCCATCAAAATGACTAACTACTGTTCCTTGACAAGCTACTGTTCCTTGTCTGCCCTCATGCATGCCAGAAAATCCAGAGGAACTTTTTAGATCAAAACCTGGATAAGAACCTCCAGGTTAAAGATCGCCTCGATTGGAACATACTACCCTAGTGTGGAGGATTTATAGGCTTAGTATAGAGTAATTATATGTAGTGTCATAAGGGGATTTCATTGAGGAATTCCTTTTTGTGTCAGGTGATAAAATGATAGTAATAAATGAATGAATGCGATGGGGTTTAATGTCCTACGCTTCTACACCTAACCTGGGCTAATTGAAGACAGGCATACGCCATTCAGTGTGCTATGAGGGAAGCAACTGAATACCAACTGCCAAGGGATCTTTTGTGCACGCTAATGTGTACAAGGGACCTAGTTTTTTTTTGTACCATCCGAATGACTAGGCAGCTGTCCTTGTCAGGCCCTCCCCGTCTGCATAACTGACAAGGGGAAACACGCCGGAAAATCGAGATGAACTTTCTCTGCCAATGCAGAACACCCGACCTCCAGGCTAGCGAGCCACATAGCCACGTGATCCCCCGAGAGGGTAATAAAGTGTGTTATTGTAAATGGAATGATCTTTATTATCTTTATACATACCTATGAACTTCACCCCTTTCTGCTGGTATGAAAGCTACATTAGTATTAACACAACGTAAAATAACCTGAACATCTTTCATCATATCATTCTATAAAGAGAGAGAAATTGGGTTTAACGTCCATTTGACACAAACCAGGACATTTTGGGACTAACATATGGTTTAATTTTATTTCAATAATTCGCTTGCAGATTATTATTCAGGAAATCTGTTTTCAAAAAGTACTGTTACACATTTTTGTATCAGAATAGTGTGGGAATTAATAAGCCTTTGATTGTCTCAAATCATCCTACCAGTCGTTTTCTTTTTTAAAATTTAACAAAAATAATGTCTGAAATGTTTTCTTAGATAGTAATTTATACAAAAAAAAAAGCACCTCCCGCGTTTTTTGTAATCTTTATCATAATGTTGATAGAAACAAATTATTGATTGATAAAGACAGAAAATGAAACCAATAATTGGTAACATTAGATGGCTATAACTTTTATAAGGATTAGTTTTTAAGTGTCTGTATAGAAACTTGTGTTACCTGTCCTGTAGTACATGATGTTAAAATAATATTATTAACCCAACCTTCACCACAATCTGTTAATATACCAGGTAATATTAATCTGTAATCAAAGAAAGGGTATATATTCATCTCGGACAAAGATACAGTATAAATAGAAGTCATAATCCAATAATCCCAAACAAATTGAACTAGTATTGTTCCTAGTGTCCGTCATTTTGAATCTAGTATTATAGAAACCATTAAAAACGTCATTGATTCGTATTTGAAGACAAATAAATAAATCTTTAGTCTCTTAATTAGTACTTACTGTAAATACATGTACTTATCAACATTAATCCAAAATTGATCAAGAGACAAAAGATATCTCTATTATTGTTACCTAATTGATTGATAACTGACTCAGTCTAGCGCAATTGACTGTAATCATACCTTTGTGACAGGAAACATTTATTGCCACGGTTAAAAACAAATCACCATACAAGAAAAAGTTATCGCCAAAAATTTCACCCGATTGAATATTTTAACGCCAAAATTTTATTTTTTATTGCAATTGCCGGAGATGGCGATCAATAGCATTAGCGCTGTCTTCAGAACAGAGGGTTCTATATGAAAATACTAATACATTAAAGATAAAATACTATTTCAATTTTTATATGACTTCAATGTTTGGATAAGTTGAGTTGACTTTTCGCATCAATGAGATATTATGTTCTGAAGTTGGTGGTGAAAATCCATTTTTTTTGCTATATTCAAGAACAGAAAATCTATCTCTGCATTTCTATGACTTTGGGTGGATCAATGAGACTAATATTTTATATGTTTGGGCACTAAGTAGGGCGATAGACAAAAAATGGCGTAATCCAAAACTTAAGCATTATCACTTCCGGCATGACCTTCTTAAGGACACGTAAGGTGTATATAGCCTACCTGTTTTCAAGATAAAAGTTAAGAGGATCAATACAGATAGTTACAGCACCTATAAAAAGTAAAGTCTATTTTACATACACAACATGATTTTTACATATATATATTTAAATCGGATGAAAACATTGTAGAAATCACTGTCGGGACTTAAACAATTATAAAGCAACTATAAAAATAAAATTTGTTGGCCCGTTCAAAACTATAAAAAAACAAATAGAATTTGTTACCTTAATTAAAACTATAATTTAAAAATAAAAGGAAAAGATTTATTTACCTATTTTAAACTATGAACAATAGAAATAAAATTTGTTTACTTATTTTAAACTATGAACACTAGAAATTTAAGATTTGTTTACCTATATTAAGCAATGAACAATAGAAATAAGATTTGTTTACCTATATTAAGACATTTGTTAACATCTTGATCTGGATGTGTTTCTATAGCATTTATAATTTCACCAATATCTGTAAAACTAACAATACATACAAAATTATATAATTTACTTTCCATAACGAATATTATTATCAAATGAACCACAGACCTCATCAGATTTTAAACAAATCAGAGAGCAACATTTGTATAACTGGACCATACATATAGCTGTAAATAAAATATATAATTCAATTTTCGAGTGATAAATTACAATTATCCCTAAAAAAACCCATCCATTTTACAATCATAACTTTATTGTCTCTAATCCATCAAAAAAGCATGAACACACTTGCAGAAAATTAGGACCCCCCCCCCTAAAAAATTTCTGGCACGACTCCCATGAATCTGGCTGTATATATATACACGTAAATAACAATCTCTACCTGTTTGTCACAACAATAACTTTAGTTATTCTTCTAATTGCACCAGGTTTACGTCGTCTATGAACTGTTAATGCTCCATTCAACTGTTTATGAAGACGTTTAGCATCAAATTCTCTGATATCATCATTTGGTTGTTTTAATACAATCCATCTAATAAGATATAAGAAATACTAAAATACTTAAAAATTAAATTAATTTGAGAGTTGATACACTTTTCATCACCTATTTCTAGAACACAAGAGATAGCTACTCATCATCAGATATCAGGCAAGTTTACATCACATACAAAGTTCTGTTCTTAGTATGAACCTGCCTCTTAAATGACATTCACCAACATATTTTGTCTAGTACACATTGAAAGAGACCTTGACAGAACAAATGAACTTAGAGGGGACATTTCGAATCCAAATGTTTAATTTTTTCACATGCTTATACTGTATCGTCTCAAATAATATTTCTAAATATTGTGACTCGCCTCGAATAATATTTCTAAATGTTGTGTCTCTCCTCGAATAATATTTCTAAATGTTGTGTCCCTCCTTGAATAATATTTCTAAATGTTGTGTCTCTCCTCAACTAAAATTTCTAATTGTTGTGTCTCTACTCGACTAATATCTCTAAATGTTGTGCCTCTCCTCAACTAATATTTTAAAATGTTGACCTGTTGTGTCTCTCCTCGACTAATATTTCTAAATGTTGTGTCTCTTCTCGACTAATTTCTCTAAATGTTGCGTCTCTCCTCGACTAATATCTCTAAATGTTGTGTCTCTCTTCGACTAATATTTCTAAATGGTGTGCCTCTCCTTGACTAATTTTTCTAAATTGGTCTAAATGTTGTGTCTTACCTGTATTTTTCTTTGGTATAATTTGTTAAAGTTGATACAAGAGTTTGTTTATGAGAACCAGGTACTCCTGCTATAATACTTATAGTAATCTACAATATAAAAAGTGTAGCATTCTTTCAACTGTGACATACATTACAAGATCTCTGTCTTAGAACAAAAATCAAGCGCACTACAATTTTCTCCTTTTATTTTTCATTTTAGTTTCAATATAATAAGTTCCAGTTGTTAGTCGGTCATGCCTAATTTAAAAGAATATATTTTTAAGGATGCATAATAATTGTAATCTGCACAATTCTTCCTACCTCATCAGGGGGAGGGGTTGGATGGCCAAATGGTTAGCATGTGCGTGCTGTATCATAAAGCCTGTCATTGAGTCCAACTGGTTTGGTTTCGAATCCCCCGTTGTATGTGACAAGGAGTATAATCTTGTGGGTTTTCTCCAGGTCCTCTGATTTACTCAAGCTGTTAAAGACCCCTACGCGCAAGAGAATTATTGAAATAAAATTAACCCATATGTTAGTCCCAAAATGATCTAGTTGTGTCAAATGGACGTTTAACCCCATTTCCCTCTCTCTCTTTCTCCCTACCTCATCAGAATCTGTCTGTTCTTCTTCCTCATCATCATCAGTTGTTGGACTAGTTTGTTGTGATTTGAGTAACAAGGGGAGATGATTCTTGTCGACATCTTTACATCCAGCAGTACAAACTGATAGATGATTAATAAACCTGATGAATGGTAAAAAAATCACATCAATAAAATACAATTGTTATTTCGAGTACCAGTCTGTGTGATCCCAGAGACTATAAACACAAGAGTCACTCCTGGCAAGGGGAATCCAGGTATGGAAAAAACTAAAACATGAAGAAAAACAAAACAAAATACCTTTGTATGTGATCAATATGAAATGCTGATTTCTCTAAATTTGTAGTTTTTGTACTTGAATTAGGAACAAACTGTTTCTTTAGCTCTGAATGTCTGTAAATTGAAAAGAAATAAATGACTGAAAAAATCTTTGACTGTTGAATACCCATCTGTAATTGGTAGAATTTATAGAACTGACCAATGTGAAAGAGAGAGAGAGAGAAATGGGGTTTAACATCTACTTGACACAAACTAGGTCATTTCGGGACTAACACATGGTTCAATATCATTTCAATAAATCGCTTGCGCTTAGGGGGCTTTAGCAGTGGGAGGAAATCGGAGGACTCCAAGAAATCCCAAAGAATTGGACAGGCGACGCTACTCCTTGTCACGTATAACCAGGGATTCAAAATCACGCCAGTTGACTCAATGATAGACTTTATGATACAGTGTGCACATGCTAATCATTCGGCCATCCGACCCCCCAACTGACCAATGAAGCATGTCCTCAAATTGATAGTGTCACATATCATAGCATAGGGAAGTACTAACAGTACCAAGCCAAATTTTAATATTATCTTAAGAAGCAAAGTAAAAAGCAAAATATATTATGACTTTCAAAGTAAGGGAAGCCCATCCCCTTTAAAAGCCAGGATCTGTTCAATCATAATTAACGATAACTTACAGTGAAGTTAAATGTTGTGGTAATTCTTGCAATCTTTCTACAACAGGAAAACTTGATTCTGTCTTCCATTTACGTAAAATCTGAATAAAACAAGAAAAGGCTGTTGAAAAATATAAACAAAATGTTTAAAAAAAGAACTTTAGATTCATGATTGTAGAAAAAGTAGATTATAGTCTGTGTTAGCCTGCTCTTGAGCAACCAGTTTGTTGGATATTCAGCACTTTATAAATAGATTATTATTAAATTACGATTTGTAATAATAGAAAGCTTTACTAAACATTGATTTACATTGATTAAAGGGAGGTACATTTGTTTTTATGTTTTGAAGCCAGAACCTCTGATAATTATGTTTGAAAGAAAGTTATTTCCCTATCAATATTACAATATTTTGCAGTTGTTATGTTTAATTGTTTAACTGCTATTATATATATTATTGTATATTGAATCTATACCTGTGTATACAATTGTTTATGTATGGGTGTTTTTGGTAGAAAGATTAATACAAGTTGGTTTTTATCTTCTATCAGATGTACAGGTAGTTTACCATGAGATAACTTGTCTAAACATAATATCAACAGCCATACAGAACTATTTGTATCCTAAAATTATAAACATATATCATCATCTATCCTTGCTACATAGACAATATCAAATGACAAAGAATTACAGAAATATATGGAGCCTCTTATTTACCTAAACTTTTATTTTATAGATGAAAATAATGTTATAATTTATTGACTAATCATACTGAGAAATACATACTTGCCAATATCCATTCCTCTTGCTTTACTTTAATAATTGGCATTTTATTTATAAAATAATATATTGTATATGAAATAATATAGTACATACAGCATCGTATAACTGTATATGTTGTATATCTGTGTGTGTCAGTAGGATAGAACCATATTCAACATGATATAAAATAACAGCATTCTCATATACCATAATCTCACCTATAATATACAAACATAGTATTAATACCTTGATATACAACCATCTAAACTATATACAAATATAGTATTAATACCTTAATATACAACCATCTACACTATATACAAACATAGTATTACTAATAATATTTTGATATACAACCATCTACACTATATACAAACATAATATTGATACCTTGATAAACAACCATCTACACTATATGCAAACATAATATTGATACCTTGATAAACAACCATCTACACCATATGCAAATAAAATATCAATACCTTAATTGACATACAACCATATATCTACACTATATGCAAATAAAATATCAATACCTTAATTGACATACATAGCAACCATCTACACTATGTATAAACATAGTATTGATTCATGTACCTTGATATACAACCATACACAAACATAGTATTAATATCTTGATATACAACCATCTACACTATATACAAATATAGTATTAATACCTTAATTGATATACAACCATCTACACTATGTATAAACATAGTATTGATACCTTGATATACAACCATCTACACTATGTATCCAGTGGCGGCGCTAGCCGCCGGTGGCTGGAGGGCAAAGTTCAAGGTTAAGGGGGCAAAGGCACGAGCTTTAACTAGGGGTAGGGGGGGCCTCCCCAAGAAAAACAGGCTACCGTAAATGCAGCCTGGCAGTATTTCAGGCACTGATCTTTGAGATAAAGTGTCAAACGAACGGACTTGCGAACCTTGACGAAATCCAGTCACAAATGCCAGAGTAGGGAGTCCATGTGGGGGATATTGGGACCTCCCAAAGAAATTTTTGAAAACTAGACTGTCGGAAATGCTGTCTGGGAGTATTTAGGCACCGATTGTAGAGATATATAGAGCTGATCAGATACTGTCTGTGACCTGATCACTAGTCTATCTGACCCCAGAGAGGAAAGTGTCAAATGAACGGACTTGCAAACCTCAACAAAGCCCCCGAAAATTTGAAAGGTAGACTGCCCGAAATGCAGTATCTGGCAGTATTTCAGGCACTGATCGTCGAGATAAAACAAGCTTACCAGATACCGCCTGTCGTCAAATCACTAGTTTATCCGACCAGAGAGGAAACTGGCAAACCGAAGGAGAGAGTGAATTAAGTTGAATGAATATTTTCACCACAATATTTTATTAAATGAACTGCCTGAAATGCAGTCTGGCAGTATTTCAGATACTGGTCTTCGAGATAAATAGAGCTGACCAGATACTGTTTGTCGCCAAATCACCAGCATATCCGAAAAAGAGGGAGGTGTCAAACGAACGGATTGAGTGTATCAAGTGAATGCATATTCACGCCGCGTTGAACCTATACCCAAAAAACTTTGAGGATTGTAAAAAGCACTTTTCAAGTGATTCACATGTTATTGTTTAGAGTTTGAGATACGTTTCTGTAATCAATACCTTCTACGGTGATTAAATCTCACATCCCTACTCTGTCAGAGAGTGATTTCTTACAAGCACATCCTGCTGTAAACCTACTATAAATTATTTAAAAATTATTGGGGGGGGGGGCAAACAGAGGGCATACCAGATTATTGGAGGGGTAAATGCCCCCCCATGGCGCCGCCCCTGAATGTATCATAGTATTGATATCTTGATATATATCTACACAATGTATCAACATAGTATTGATATCTTGATATACAACCATCTACACAATGTATCAACATAGTATTGATATCTTGATATACAACCATCTACACAATGTATCAACATAGTATTGATACCTGGATATACAACCATCTACACTATGTACATGTACAAATATATAACCTAAGTAATACAGTTTTGAGACAAATATAATTATTTGTGTACAATATAATTCAATCCTTGAAAAGATTTTTTGTGGCAAACTGAGAATCTAAGAATGATACTCTACATTCAACCCAGGAGGGGTGGTCAGGGAATCCAAAGGACTTCAGTCTAGTACTACTTCCTTGATAGTCCTTCTAACAAAATTGCAAGGATTCCAGTCGAGTTCATCAGTAATTAATGTATAATTCTAACCTGTAAATATTTGACTATATTGTGGTGATCCGGTTGTATAATGAATTATTTCCCTTGATACGAGTATATCACCATATTTCTCTAGAGTAGTCAGTTGTTCTGGTAATTGTTTACAACTTTTAATATCAGCCTCTTCAACCTTAAACACAAAAGTACAAAACATATCTGTTAGCTATTTAAATTCCTTGTGCCATTGCACAAACAGCAACTCTAATGTATTAAGGGGGGGGGGGTTGGATGGCTGAATGGTTAGCATATGTGCGCTGTATCATAAGGTTTGTCATTGAGTCAACTGAGGAGGTTTCGATTCCTCAGTTGTACGTGACAAGAAGTAGGGTCGCTTGTCCAACCTCAGGTTTTTTTTCTCTGGGCCATTTGGCTTCCTCCTACTGAGACCCCTATTCACAAGCAAATTATTGAAATAAAACTGAAACATGTGTTAGTATCGAAATGACCTAGTTTTTGTGTCTCTCTCTCATTAACATAAAATAAATGTTAAATTCAACACAAAAAGATCAGCTATTTTAAGGAGATATGTAATCAGGTGTATGATGAAAGCCTAAGCAAAAACAGTGTATATAATAATATAATAGAGATTTATTAAGGTCAAAAAATGAATTTCCTTTAATTGAGGAACCTAATAGTTCTGAATCTAAACAGAATTTGAATTACATTCCTATTATTCCTACTTGTCACTTGTGTAGTCATCTTCGGTAAACCCAATGTTTTCATTTCGTTCTACTCCACTATACCATGGGTTAATCCATAGGGTTTCCTGAATTTCAAATAATTTGCCCTGGCCTTGATTGTAGAGAAAGTCTACGAACCAATCAAAAAACAGTTTACAAGTCAGTCGTTTCGTCTTCGTTTTTATAAGGGTAGATAACCATAATCATGTCCATTTATTGGATGATTATGTATATATTTCTAATTCATTTATATTTAATTGTATTATCAAAATCTGTAGTATGTTTCGTTGATTTCAAATATGTATTACATCTATATGTTTAACTTTTGTCATTATTATTACTATTCGTTCTTTGTCTGAAATGTTTATTATTATTGATCTTATACTTGGCAGTTTGATTCACAATAATTTTTTAACAACATCACATGGACCTAAACTCCAGTAACGAACGAAAGAACGATTCTCAATAAAACTCTTGAACCTACATTTATATAAATGTACGGTCTTCATTAATATAATATTATATTTGTTGTAGATAATAACGCAACTAGAATAATTTAGACTTTTCTCACTTAAGCTAATTCCTAACCTTGCCAGATGACAGTTACTTCGAATTGTCAACTTCCTTTGCAATTTTAATATGTTTCATGGGATTGGTCAATAAAAATAGCACAATCATCAACGGCGGATTACTTGAAAACGTGTCTTCCCCATAAATTAACACAGGGAAACTGAATAAAACCACTGGGGATACCAAGGATGTTGTGTAATATTCATTCCTGAAATCTTTATTTAAAAAAAATTTGGTATTTCATTTTTAATGGTATTTATTGGTTTTCATGGCAACTACAAAGAGGTATTCCAAATCAACATCACAATAGAATTTGGACCATACATGGACGATAATATTAAGACTTTTACATTAACTACTTGTTTAATAAAATCAGATCCGTTTAATAAATCAACTTTTTGAAATATTAAACATGCATTATGCAAGAGCTAAATCTGTCAATTGCAGGTCTTTCTTTTGGCCTGAAATCTTTTCTAAATTATTAATTAGACATCAATTAACATATTCAGACCATAATCAACTCCTGATGTCAAGGCTAGCCTTCGTTGTCGACTGGATTACAATCATATATGCTGCTATGGCTTATTGATAATTAAATCACAACAATGGATAATCAAGACTATTAGTTTCGTCTTCCCGATTTCAGTAATGAAGATCGAGGCTAAGCAAAACTTTCATCCGCTTAGCTTTCAGTTAACAGTGGACCAATTTGACTGAAATTTCCAGCAAATTCCCTTTACATTATGTAGTTTTTAACTATTATAGTGAGAACTGCTAACTCGTTATTTATGTCCCATAATGCATCTTTAATCTTAAAAACAATTCACAAGCCTTGACATCATATTTTTGCTCACCTAAGTTCAATAAGTTTTAAATGAAACAGATTGGCTTTTGGCCTTCAGTTCCTGCTAATTCTTCAAGACACAACTTTCTAATATATCATCTTTAATCAATAAGATAATTTAATATAACAATTATTGACTGTCAGATAAAACTCTGGCAATGCGACAATTAGTCTAATTTCTATTGTTCAGCTGTCAATCAATGTCTCATTAAATAAGTAAGGCAGACTACAAAAAACCCCTAACATTTAGAATACAAAAAATATTTTTTAAATAGACAAACATTTCTATTATTGATAAAATTCATCTATTACAGCCTTGGCACTTGACACGAAAGGAAAAACACAACTAGGAGATCAACCAAATTGAGGATCAGAGTTTATATAATTTTGTAATGTATTATTACAGATGGCAATATATAAAAGTAAAACACAATCAATTTGTGACAATCAATACCCACACCCTCCACAGATCATAAGTGACTTGACAATGTTGTTGATGCAATATCAGTTACTTATATACTAGATTGTTTCTTTAATTTCGATTTAGTACCAAACAAAATGTACTCATTATATTTTATTATCACATGATCATTGATCATTGACTGAGTTTGGAGAGGTTGCTACAAGTTTATTTTCAATTTCTAGTAATTATCAGCAGAAAAAGGAAGGGGTAATTACCTTCTGTACCCCACACAACATATTTAAATTACTAGATTGAATACTATTTACTTCAACCATCTGAAGCCTATCCGTAAAGCAAGTTGGAAACCGGAAACATTCATTTAGAATAACGAAGCATTATCAACATTATCGTGATGATGACCACAGAAAATACAATTGGTAAAAATCATAATTTTAGAAATGATACCTTACTTTACCATAAAGAATGAAGTCAATATAAAATGAGTATGTTCTGGCATAGTTAGTAAGCCAATAAATATACACTCCATAGACAACACTAGGTAGGTAATAGTAAAGTTTTACTCACTGAGAATAAATTTTGTCTTGAAATGTTTGATGTAAGAATCACATGATCTGATGACATTTGATTCTCTCCTGGAAATAAAAACGAAATCATACTGATAAAAAAAACATCAACAAGTTTCATGGGTTCGATAATACGATTCCACACTTGTATGTTAAAAGGAATAGGGTTACTCGTCTAACCACATAAGTTTTCTGTGTATTCTGACCCATGCACACCTCATGAGTGATTTCTTGAAATGTTAGTCCTAAAATGTCCTACTTAGATTTGAGTGGAAGTTAAACCCCATTCCTAGATTTCTTTTTTTTAAACATTCTGTTGATCATTTTTGCTTATTGATGGGACACGATTCTGATTTTTGAAACATTTGCAGAAGTAAGTGTCCTTGCTACTGTTAGTTCGTTTCTGAAGCAGCAGGGACTAAGCTAAAACAAGAACCATATATAATGATTAATTGTTGATCAATTCATTTAGTTTAAACTGGAAGGGTCAGGAGAAAGTAGTGTGTATTTTTTTTAAGATGTATTTCTTACTTGTCTAAAGGTGAACACAAAATCAGTTTATATATACCTCAACCTTAACCTAATCTAATCTTCTCACAGAAAAAATCAACATATTCATTTCAATTATATAGGCACATGCATTTTTCAGCCAATTCAAAAAGATTTTGACTCTATTATTTGTGAATAAAGAAGAATGAATGTTTTTTTCTCTAGGCAGTACAGCTTTAATGTGAAAATATTTTAAAACTAAATTGTAACAATAGATTGCATGTATTATCTCTTCAGACAGGTTCTATACACTCTCATTAATTCCCTGGAGAGTGAAAATTGATTTATAATTTATACCAAATTTAATCATTACCATGATTTATAGGAAAATAAAATGTCTGATTGGTAAATTTACAGGATTTGACAGATGAATAGCGTCTATAAATACATATAGGTTTGACATTTATATATATAATTTGTATGTAATCTAATTGGTGGACAGCTTTATTTCACTGTAACATGCATGTCAGAAGCTGGCTTCTACTTCAAAATTATGTTTGATAGACTTTTAAGTTTTGTTAGCAATTTTGAGACTAACATGATTATTTGTGTAATGTAAAATGTTTATCACTTTTCCTGAACAGAGGCATTTCAGACAAATCTAATGGTCTGCCAATGTCCAGATATAGTGTAATTGTAATAATATGCATTGCTTGTTAGATGTGTGAAGCAAAACTCCAAAAGTTCCCACAGCTGACATGTGACGCACACTTTCCTACAGATTTTATTAGCCTTGATGATCGTCTAGATTTTTCTCAGGCCACATTTACAATTCTTTCTAAGGACTTCTTTTATGTTATGAATTTACAGCTTACTATCTCAGTAGTTAAGATGTTAGTCTACCAGGAACAACAATGCAACTGGTTGTTTTAACATTTTATATCAAGCACTGCACTGGATACATAGGTTACAAGCATAGATTACATCATATGGCTCTCCTACGACCTAACAGGGCATTCTGAATCCAGATGGTATCTTATACATAAACTTATGAATCTACATGATATTATCTCTCCCTCAATGCGTATCCCTCTCTAAGAATCTACATGGTGTCTTTTAATTTCAGTGCATGGCTGTCATATTGACATGCATGGCTGTCATATTGACTTGCTTGGTAAATATAACATGTCTCTCTCGGCTATTATTCTAGATATATTTAATTGACACGTATACCATCTCCCTGAGTATGTCTGTCTACTACATCAAACACTGTTCATCATGTGCATTTTGCATACCGATAGTCCATTGGCCAATCATCCTATTTTACCGAGATGTCGTCTAATAATTTGGATGCAGCTATAGCGGGTGTGGCGTCAGGCAGGGTAAGCTTACTCTTCTAGACACCTGTTACCACTGTTTGCCGTGTATTTGGTACACAGTGAACAGCCATTTGCTGATTACACTATTTTGCCCATACCATTTTTTAGGACTTCAAATTTTGTCAAATGGTTTGGATTGTTCGTACTTGGTTTTATTTTATATGTGGAACCAATAAACAGTTAAAGAAATAATATGGTCGCAGAGACCATAGTCCTTGGAAATTCTAGCTGGAACAAATCAATATATCTCTAGTACATCATATGCAAAAAAGTTCAATGTCAGTTCTAGGATGCACAATTTTGATTTAATTTTATGTGGGTTTGTCATTTCACCTAATACACAAACCAGTCAAGTCATATATAGTGGCTCAAACGTCACTGTCAAAAAAACAAGTTCCTTTAAGCCCCTTTTTCACAAACGGTTCCTCTGTATGCATCAATGAAATAAAATGGGATTTAACATCTTTCTGTTCTGCACTGAATGGCCTAATGAAGACAGGCAAACACTACGGGTGCGCTATGAGGGAAATTTTGCCTGGACAGCGCCACTTCGGTCTACTCTTTTATCAAATTACAACTGTCAAGGGTTCTTTTCCATGCATGACAATGTGCACACACGAACTTGTTTTTTTTATCCCATCTAAACAACTTCATGTATACAATGTCCCTTGCCATGCCTTCCATCATGCACAATGAACAATCCTAAACTATCAAACCAAGTTTTAAAATATTCCATACAGACTTTCTGTATCACATTCACATACTTTAGGAATCGAAATGTAAATGAAAAAATAATTTTGTAACTCTGCAGAATACTCTGATTTATTACCTTTTATGGTAAAACTAGAATCTATAAATGATTCACCAAACACAAGAGAACCAACAGATTTCCCACTATGCTCTACACTAGGTGCATCAAATAACGAGATACTGGAAGTTTTAATTAACGGCATGTAGACTCCTTCCTCCAGTTGGTGGCATCTGTAAAAAATGTATGTTGAAACTCTTTATAATTAAATACAGGGTTTGGGTGGCCAAATAGACTTATTGCACTTTACATCTTGTACATGACAAGGAGTAGAGTTTTCTCCAGGTACTCTGTTTCCAATCACTAAGTCGAAGTGAATTATTGAAACAAAAATGAAATCATATTACTTTTATGACAAACTTTGTTACACTCATTAAAATAAACATCACCATATAACCAGAATGTAATATAAGGACATCAATGACTGAATATTGACTTTCTGGTCTTTATCTTTGAAAAACTTAAATCTGGTTTTCTATTGTAAAACATCAAATTACTTACTTTCCAAAATTATCCACACCTTCAATATTAAATACAAACTTTGACCTGAAATAAGATTGAATGAAAGGAATTCAACTATACATTTTAATTTATTTTGAGATATATTCAGTTATTGTATAAAACAAACTAAAATAATACCTAAATAAAAGTTTTACAAAATTAAAGTACAGCTTGTTATCTACATGTCTTTGTAGGCCTATGAAAATGCATGGAACAGCACTGGAAAACTAGACTTCCTTTAAAACTGATAATAATAGTTATATCTTGGGTAAAACATAATTAGTCAATTTATATAAATTTGATGTGCGTCGCTTTATTTTGCAAAGAGGGTATCTGTCAAAATTAAAATTTTACATCCACAGATTTTATGTCCATGCAATAGTCGAGAATTTAAAGCAAATCAGTAAACGAATCAACTTCTACTATCAAACTGAAAACGGTTTAGCTATTTAGCGCTTATAAGGTTGTCAATTTGTCATTACCGGTATCTTGTAGGAGCAATCATTTAGGTCAATGGTAATTTTATTCTTTTTCTTATAATGTCTCTATGGGGCTCTATCACCTGAAATTCACTCATAGGCATTATACAAATGGCCATTACACAGAGATGTGTGAAGCCGTTTCAGAATGATAAGTTGGAAAGTCTTCTGATTAGTGGAATAGAATCTTGGACCTCTGATCTGTAGTCCATATTTTATGAGAGAATGGTCATTTTGCACTTTGGACAGTTTCTAGGACACATACCTATTATTGTTGAAATAATTCTGAAATGTAGGGTGGTCTAATTCTCGAAAACTTTCTTCTATCACATAAAACACACTTGAAGCAGCCTGAAATATACCAGAAGAACGAAAGTCAAGTTTAATTATCTATAAACCGTTTTGATAATGGAACACAAATAAAAAGGGTGAATTGTAAAATACTCAGCCAATGTCAAAAATAGCAGATAAACAGCAGATAGTGGTTTCTGAATATTTCCATTAATAGGATGTTCCGTCGAATCAATAAATAGTCTCCATTTAAAAATGTATTTGAAACCCTTACACTAAGAATAAGATGGCGGGGTCTGTTATTACATATAACAGATTACACAGCAAGTTTATCACAGTTGAAATCTTACTTATTTTATACTGATCACTGATTTTGATATTCTGAATCTACTTTAGAACATATTCCAATCCTTTTAGTATTTGAAGATACTCATCAACATATAATCATTCACCATGTTAACACTATCATCAGATTGTCTTACTAAAGTTACTAATGGTACATCAAGTGAATAATATTACCCAGATCAGGTTGTTTTATTGCCACTGTGCTAATAGTAAGCTTACAATTGGCTTTATGCAGTAATCCAAATAATTAAATGACATTGGGTTTCTAATGAGGTACTTATTTCTGCACCTAGTATTCTAATGCAGACTGACAGTGGGATACGAGGGAAATTTTGCCATAATCTTCTTTCCAACAATCAGGGGATCTTTAAAACCATATTTCTTGTTCCATTTGAAGAACTAGAGACTTTTCCCTGCCAAACCTTCGTTCTGTACCCAAACTGACAAGGGGAAGCCGGCGTGGAAAATTCTAAAAAACTCTCTCGCCCAGAACCGCCTGGTTGGTGAGCCAGCACCATGCTTACTGAGCCAACAGGACTCCCTTAGTCCAAATAGCATATTATAAAATAAGTGAAGATCCAACTGTGCGGGATAAAAGGAAAATATTATTTGTTTGTTAAAACAATCTTTTTCTATTACATCATAGACCCTGTAATTTGATGCCCAGCTTTCACAATATAGATGTAAGGAAAGTGCTTCTGGTCTCTACAACTCTAATAAATTTCAAACCTTGCATAAATTAAACAAATACAGTGTATACTACCTTTTTCACACTTCGAGTTTTAGTGTAAGAATGGATTCCACCAATCAATGCTTCTATCATTATTTTATATATATTGGTCAAATACCTGAAACAATTTATTTTTCAATAACTACATTGTAAATCTTCTCTATATTGCTGCCCACTTTTTGACAAATGTGAATTTTCAATGGATGTGTGTTTCATCCTATTCTAAAAATTCAAATAAATTGCAAAAAAAATGACTTAAAATTTAGATGAAACATAACATTTCATTCTGTCTGATATATGGTGATGCAAGAAACTTAAATCATGTAAAAAAAAAATTTGGCTACGAAAAGTGGTAATTAGCAATACCACTTTTGTTGTAACTGAATAATATGTCCCAATCTTTATTCAGGTCAACAAATTGTACTATTTACAATATTCCACTTAAT
This sequence comes from Patella pellucida, assembly GCA_917208275.1. NCBI lineage: Eukaryota > Metazoa > Mollusca > Gastropoda > Patellidae > Patella > Patella pellucida. Next base: position 23,707,823 of record OU795039.1, read on the forward strand.
AAATGATACAAATTTCATCTTAACACACCAAATTTTAAAAATTGGAAAATTTCAACTATATGCCGTAACATGGTTTGAAAAGCTTTACGTAAACACTTTCAAATGCAACTTGGATTTAAACATATTTTCGAACACTCTAGACATAATTTACACAACAGGTAGGACACTTAAAGATCTAGTAGTTAAAAAAAGGCTATTTTTTTTTGGACCTGTCAAGCCAGCAAGAGTGTTATTGTCCCTTTAATACTTTCTGATCACCTTCTGTTCACAAAGAGGAAATTAAAGCCTTAACTAGTCAGGACAACATATTAGAGTTTGTTTAAGATCACACACAACGAAAACTACTAGTTATTAAAGGACATTTTTGAAGTTATTTAAATTAATCAATCTTAATATTCCTAATTTAAGTTATGGCAATTAAAAGTGATTTCTCACTGCCATCTTTTTCTTATCAGTCTTGAATAAAGTACATATTGGAAATTTGAGACAATGTGTGTATGATCTGGCATGTGCTTGTTAAGGGAAGAAAATAAAAGAAAAGGAAATTAAGTGAAGAACTTGATGAATAAATCAAAAACTTACCATAAATCACCTTTATCTTCTGTCTTCACATCTGAAATAATATTTTTGTTTTTTTTAATGCAATGGTTCATTAAATAATTCTTTAATAACCTCCATTAATGTAACTTCCCCAATAAATACAGACATTTGCCATTAACACGTTGACTGCCGACTACGAGTATACTCGTAGTTATGGTTACCGCGACTGTGCCGCTACGAGTATACTCGTAGTAAACATTATTGACTTTGTATATTAATAGAAATCCCCGGCAATGGTGATGAACCGTATTATATGATGCGGCACTGAAAAAGAACGTTTTCTGGAGGTCTTAGGTTATGATGTAGGGCTAACTTGGCGAATTACAGACGACAGACTGAGTGTGACATTGGAATACAAATACCTATTAGAATAATTCAATTTTTATTTGTTTGATCAACTTTATTTTTGTCTATACAAAGGAATTGTCTGATGCAAGTATACACAATCATTACTGATTTTCATGAAAGTCTTTACAGCATTGGCCAACACAAAGGGCGGGCTTGACGTTACATTCCGCACAGTAGAACCGCGTCTCCTTGCGAACTTTCTTTGTGGTGCAGACTCTGCAAGGCTTAGTTGGGTGGCTTTTCTTCTCGGTTGGTGGGATATAATCCAAGTAGTGGAGAGGTCTAGCATCTCTCTGATGACCAGGTGCATCTTGTATCTCTCCAGGACCAGCTAGTCGCTGAAGCTTCTCCAGAGAATCTTCTCCGATGAGATGTTTGACAATGGCCTCCCTCATCTGCAACATTGTCTTCTTGTCTCTGTTGCTATCATTGTACATTATCATAGCATTGAGTATGGCGATCTCTATGACGTGCAATCCGAGTTTCTTATACCAGCGTATTGTTTTCCTCAATCCACTGTAGTATGACAGCATTTGGTCCGACCTGTCAATTCCAGACATCCCTTGGTTATAATCACGCACCAGGTTTGGCTTTAGAGATTCCTTGCCGTGGCGATTCTGCACTTGAACCATCTCAACGCGGTGCATATTAGAAATAGTCAAGACATCTCGTTTATCTTTCCACTTGCAGACAACTACACAGCCGGATCTTTTCCAAGAGTGTTCCCCTTTCTTCAGCTTCGTATTGATGACGTCTGTGGGATTCTCTTTCCTGTCCTGTCTCAGTGTTCCACAGATGTAGGTTTGTCGTGTTGCAAGTTTCTTGGTCAGCGATACCGAATTGTAAAAATTATCAGTATACACGACGTGTCCTTTGTCAAGGTAACCCTGCAGAAGGTTCATCACTATGGCGCCAGTCTGGCCTAGATTTTCAGGATCCACTGTTGCTGTTCCATCGTATACCTGCACACGAAGTACAAGTCCTCGTGATTCACACAGCTCGTAGAGCTTGATGCCGTATTTATGTTTCTTGTTTTTTATATATTGGCTGAAAACAAGACGCCCTCTCCATAAAACCATAGACTCGTCAATGGCAAGTTCATTCCCTGGATAATAGATCCTTTCCATGGTATTGTTGAATGCATCCAAAATTGGTCGAATCTTGAAGAGTCTATCAGTTTGGTTTACAGCATCATTGTCCGCAAAGTGCCAAAATCGGAAAAGGAGTTGAAATCTGTTGCGAGAGAGCACGTTGCGGAAGAATAGTGACTTGTATAATGGATTGCAACTCCAGTAAGCATCAACTCTTGGATAACTGACAGGTCCCATGTGAAGTAGGATTCCGATGAATTTTCTCATCTCTGCCGGATTTGTGTCAGTCCAATCATTCAATCTTGATTTCCGTCGAAGTGGACGATTTCTGTTTATCTCAGCTGCGGCGTATCTGTTGGTTTCAACGACCATCTGATTTATTACATCATCATTTAGAAATAAATCGAAGTATGCACCTGGAGTATTATCATCCACTTGTATTTGCATGCCAGGATTTTCGTTGAAGTTATAGACAGGGGGATCTGCAGGTATATCGGACCACACATGGACATCTGTGTCGGGGCGTTTTCTCTTCTGACCCTGGCCTTGCACTCCCGGACCCGCTGGCGTTCCTGGAACCGGTTGTCGAGGATTAACATGAGCTGGTCTTTGAGCAGGATCATTGTTTGGTGTAACTGAACCTCTGGCGCCAACATTTCCACCTCTGGTTCTCACTCCGCCACCCCTTCTACTTGCAGCATCCCTGGTTCTGGCTCTGCCACGGGCAGGAGTAATGGGAGTAACAGGACGACTCGTGTCTTCATCACTAAAATAAAAAGAGGTATTTGTTGTCAGAGAAAATGAATATTAAATAGACAGATAGGTGGTCGGGCGGGTGGTCGGGCGGGTGGATGGGCGGACGAACGGGCGGGCTGGCGGGCAGACAGATAGATACTTTATTTAACATAACTTTGTATTACGCTATAAGTATTCTTAAGTACAAATAGTAAATAACACGGCGCCCACTTGGTCTATAAAGTCATCATAATGTTATTATGATAGGTGTACAGCTATATAACAAAATACATGTAATTAACAACGAACGGATATCGCAAATTACATACATGTACACATACATACATATACAATAAGCATACATATATATAAACGTTCATAAATACACACACATATACATATTATTTTTCAAGCTTTTCGATGAAGGAATTATGTGTAGCGTGTTGTTATACTAACCTTGTGGAGTCACTAGACGAAATTGTGGGGTCTCCCGTATCTTCAGAGTCATTATTTTCACTATCTTCTGAATCTGGGTCTGAAGGGTCATAACTACCACTACTATCATCAGATATAGGATCCGCAGTATCGCTATCCATGAGCATTTTCAGAACGTCTGTGGTAAGCAGCCTAGAGTCCGCCATTTTTAACGACCATGTGTTCGGACGCACGTGGCCGTCAGCCCGTCGTATTCACCGAGCATGCGCGACAAAATTCTACCGAGAGCCATCAATAACACGAACAGAACCGTACCGATAATATAGCTTTTCAATGTCAGTGCCGAGCTACGAGTCGTATCTCGGCATATCATGGATACCTTCATTGGCCAGTGCCGCACTACGAGTCGTATGTCGGCATCCGGTAAAAATGGCCATTGGCCAGTGCCGCACTACGAGTCGTATGCTGGCATATGAGTTAATACCGGAAATGGTCGGCATATGTGGCGCACACTTCAAACTGGGGTCGGCAGCGAACGTGTTAAAGCTATAAATGTCACTTATCAAATACAACCAGTTTTAACATTATTAATATTTAGGTGTTTTTTCTTGGATAATGGCAATAACAAACCTCTTTCAACCACAATAATTATTTTCATTTTCCCCCAAAAAATTTTCATATTATGACATAATTTATAGCCATACTGAAATTACACTAGCAACAAAAAAACTTCTTTTCATCCGTATAATTTTCTTTTTAGAAAAAAAATGAAACGTTTTTCCTAATTATACGTCAGTGTGTACAAAATGGCAAACATATTTTGTTTGAATAATAAATTTTGGTAATTTCTGTAATTTTATAAATTCACAACCAAATTTTCCAATACAAATTGTCAAATGAAAATTGATTTCTGAAAACCTATACACATGGAACATCATGATTTTAATTTCCAAAATTATTGTTACATTGGAATTTTTTAGAGCCTTCTGTCAACTCTGCAACATCAAATTTGTTTTAAAATATAAATTTCGTGTCCATCTTTTCTAGTCTGGAGTTTAATCTTTTGAAAAAACTATCTACCAGTTTATTTTAAATACATACATGTAGATAAATAAGGGATCAATGGATCGAAAAACTGATCTTGTACATCTTCAATGATGTTGATAAGATGGCAGAAGAAATTAAAAACATGATTTGTGTATCCTTGCAAGGGATCAGATGCTTAATGTTTTTGCTTATTTGTTGAAATTATACAGGATTCAATGGTTTCCTGGGACCAATAGCTTGAAGCCTAACTATAAATTCTACTATAGTCTAACATCAAATGAAATTGGGGTGATACTAAAATTCAGTACAGGAACAATCTCTCCATTGAACATATCAAAAAGGGAATATTCCAGACTGCCCCCACCACCGCTCAACGTAATCATACAATTCAGGAAATAAGAGATTACATTTATGGAATAATTTTTTACCACCACCATATACATCAACATAATGTTTAATTTCCTGAATTTTTCCACAAAATCTAATAATAATTCCATCAATAACTATAACTAATAGTATTATAATGTGCATGTAAACATGTGTATTATCCCCCCTGTAACAAGCCAAATACAGTCAAAACTTCTAAACAAATATAACTAGAACCATCATGAATCAAACCTCTCTGATTGAACTGTCAGGATATACCGTAAGAGTCAACAACACGCTGCCTCATCAAATACTATAACTGTCTGGACAGAATGTACATAAATCTATAGAATCTTCTGGATAATTGTTTAAAGCATGAAAGTCAATCCTTCCTTTTACAGATCTTCTCCATACAGTTTTAGTTAAGAGGAAGAGGTGATAGTAAATACACAAAGAAGGCCACTTGTCTCAAGTTTTATGTGGACAACAATCAAGATTTTTTCATATTTTGTGTAATGTATTTAAACTTTCTATTTGAATCTTATGCATAAATGTTCATAGATTCTTCATAATGGAAGCCAATATTTATACTTCCTGAAAAGGGAGGATAAGGGGCCATCCATAATAATAATAATAATAATCACGTCATTTTACAAGGGTAGCAAATTAGGCCTGAGGCATTTTTCAAATTTGGCCCTTGGCACAGATCGTGCAAATGATTTCGATCATTATTGCAGTAAGAAACTGAAGAACTCGGGGGAAACCTGCCTGATCGGACGGAAGACCGAATATCCCTCTCACTTACAACGATAAAGTTCATGCCCTGAGCTGGGATTGAACCCTTGTTGTATTGGTGAGAAGCCGCCTCTCTATTGCCACGGCTATCCGACCAGCTCCATAAAGTACGTTAGCTTGAAGGGGGGGTAACGCCAAAAACGTACAGGTGCGTAAATTCATTGGCAAAACGTACGTACAGGAGCATACAGGGGCGGAGGGTCTGAGTTTTACCCATTTTGAGCGTACGTACTTTATGGATGGCCCCTAATTAAGATTTCACAGGGCGACTACAAATCTATATGCAAATCTAATGTTAAAGATACATTCCCGTGTACGGACCCGGTGATTTTGTGATATAATTGGACTAAATACATACTCAAACTAATTAATCAATCACAATTTTGCTCTAAATCGCTGTCAAAACATTGCTGTCCATAGGAAACACCAGAAGCTGTAAACAATCTATTTTAAGAGTGCATATTTGAATGTCACACGGAAGGGAAGGGAAGCAAGCCGAGGGAGAATCTGTTGAATATATAAAAGACGATGTATCGCCATTACGTTTATCAAGAAAGTATACTGTTACATTGAGCGCTCCCTCTTACAATAACCTCATACAACCCGTGCACACATCCCTTGACGTCACGCATGGTGTTTCACTAATCGTCGGGTTGTCAATTTGGGATACCCTAACATTTTGCCAAGTGCTTGCCCCATGGGTGTTTTTCAGGGGATCCAGTATTTCTCTTGTAAGATTGGATGTTTCTACTTTCCATATACCAAAATTGTCATACTTTTATTGAAAATATCCACCTGATAAATATCTATCTGGGTACCCATCTTCAAAAATGAATGAATGAAATGGGGTTTAACGTCCTACGCTTCTGCACCTAACCTAGGCTAATTGAAGACGGGCATACAGCATACAGTGTGCTATGAGGGAAATTTTGCACTGGAGCAACTGAATTCCAACTGCCAAGGGATCTTTAACGTGCAAGCCAATGTGTACACGGGACCTAGGTGTCCTTATCAGGCCCTCTGTTTACATTACTGACAAGGGGAAACCAGGCCGGAAAATCGAATACCTGACCTCCAGGATAGCGACCAGCACCTTACCCACGTGACCCCCCCCCATCTTTAAGACATAGTTTGAATGAATGAATGAAATAGGGTGTAACGTCCTACGCTTCTGCACCAAACCTGGGCTAGACATAGTTTGAAATTTATTAAAGTCAAAGTGCAGTTTATAATTTAATGTACTGTTATACCTATGAAATGCAGTCTATAACAATGATAAACCTAAGTCTATTAGCTACTATTATTAAATTAAAACATATGACAAACAGAATTGCTGTGATTTGTACCAAGACTTCTATTTGATGTTAAAAGTTCAATTATAATTTATGTAAAATTAACGCTGACCATTGTCGCCATTGACATTAAATTAAGTGTGGGATAGAATGTTTTACCTAGTTCTCACCAATACATCCACCAAACCAAGCTTTAAAACAATGTGATATAAACAGGATGATGATGATTATATACACTAGGTGTTGTTTATAACAATCTAAATATAAATGTCAAGCTGTCACTCTTTCTTTAATTGTACTAGTTCTAATTTTTAATATATTTCAATCCTTTCAATCAGTCAAATTCTAAAATATGAACGTTTAACCTAGATTAATCAAAAGAGTTAGTTAGTTATGTGACCAGGCAAAAGATTCAGTAACACATAGATTATAAGATAATATCAATGAAGCACAATAACTAAAGCGATGGTTGCGTATGTAGTCTTCCCAATACATATATAGTATCTCCCAGCTTGTAATGTTGTGACAAGAAGCCAATCAAAGAATATCAGTGATACTGGGCTTTCTTTGACCTATACTGTACATATTGTCTGCAGTGGATGTGGATAGTTACTGAATTTTGAAAATACAGGAATGAAATGCCAGATTATTTTAACTACTATTTGTTTCAGATTTAGATATCAATGTAGACCTCAACTATATTCCTGCTGATTTTAGATATAAATAAAAATAAAACCAAGTACGAACAATCCAAACCATAAGACAGAACTCGAAGTCCTAAAACCATTATAGGCAAAATAGTGTATTCAAGCAAAATAGTGTAATCAGCAAATGCTCCTTGTGTACAAAAATACACGACAAACAGTGGTAACAGCCAGAAGAGTAATCTTACCCTGCCTGGCGCCACACCCGCCATAGCTGCATCCAAACTTTATTAGACGAAATCTCAGTAAAATAGCGTGATTGGCCAATGGACTATCAATAACAGCCTACACTGGTTGTGATCCGAAAACAAACGGTATAGGCACAATAGTGCAATCAGGTAAAATGGTTTAATCAGCAAATGGACTGTTCATCGTGTACAAAATAAACGACAAACAGTGGTAACAGGTGTTCGAGAAAGTAAGCTTACCCTGCCTGGCGCCACACCCGCCATAGCTGCATCAAAACTATTAGATATAATATTGCAGTTGACACTAGCTAGCTAATGATTTAATGATATGATGGAATTCAATTATATTCCACTTGCTACACCTGTCATTTGATGATATGATGGAATTCTTCTATATTCCACCAGACACTGGTGATTTGGTATGATTGAATTCCACTGTATTGCACCGGAAACAGGTATTTAATTATATGGATTGAATTCTACACCAGACAGCGGTGATATATGATGGAATTCTACTATAAATTCCACCTCACTCTATAGTGATTTGATATGATGATATTCTACTAGAAATGACACCCTCACTCTAGTGATTTGATATAATGGGATGATTTTATATAGATTCCATCTCACTCTAGTGATAACGGTACATATGGTGGAATTCTACTAAAGATTCCACCTCACTCTAGTGATTACGGTATGGTGGAATTCTACTATAGATTCCACCTCACCACAGTGATTTGAAATCATACAATAACTGTCACAGTCAGTGAACTGGCATTGACTACATACATATAACCAATCAAAAAATGCTCTCTATCTCAAGCACAGACTGACTATAGTATAATACACTGCCAATAGAGATAATTTTTTGATATTCAATTTATTTCTTATACAATATTCCCCTTTCATAAAAGAAATTGATCTGAGTTAAGTTAATTGATTGGTTTCAAAATGTTGCTCAAATTGCTTCTGGCTGAAATCTCTATAAGTTTATCATCACTATAAAGAATGGAACACTTATTTTCATAGAAAATTCTTGAGGGCTTTTAATCTTTATTGACTCCTCATTTCATTATATTCTTCTTTTAACGAACGAACATCAAGCTGGTTTAATTCCAACTTTCTTAGTCTAAGAGCACGACACAGCCATAAAAATAGGATGGTAATATTGGTAACCAAGGAAGGTTAACAGTTGTCAGAAAATAATCATTAAGAAGGAATATGTACTTAATAAAAATCCTGGAGCGAAATTTCAAGATTTGTAGATTAAGTGTAATGAGTGGCTGAAATTAGTTTTGCGTATATAATGTGCTCCATGATAAGACAAGTGTCCTATATATTAACCACATACTGAAGTTAATCCATCGACCAGAAATCAACCATAGAATATATTTATTTCATTCTACTCAAAGTCTTTATATTACTCACGATTCCCTGCGGCCAGTTTTAATGAAGGTTTATAAAAGACACGACCCTAGTGTGACCCTGATTGCCTGTGGACACATGTTGAAGATATTAGCCGTATAAAAGAAGTAGTACTTGTAGTATGATCCAGATGATGAACAATCTGATTACTACACTCTTATGTCTTCTTTACACTCTTCTTTAAATTCAATGATTACACCTACATAATAAATTAGACACTTACAAGGAGTAGAGAAACAAATTTTCCAGAAATTCCAAATTCGTCTCCTCCAATAATGAAATAATTTACATGAGTGATGTTATCAAGAAGTATATTAACATTCCAAAAATAACCTAAACACAATAAAAATTACAAAATGTTCCTTCTTGTAAATTGTTGCAGTAGATGGTTATATAACGGATAATTACACAGTTTAGATTTATGTATTGATAGTGAGAAGAAGACACTTTGTCTAATGGATGTTAACAACAACCATCATGATAATAAGGAAGATGTTGAGATTACCGGTATTCTAATGTGCGTTATTTATTGCTAGTTATTGATGTTCCAGAAGACACAGATGTTTCTACTCCAGCACAATTTCTATCAACAACAGAAAGATCATCAATTGTATTATACTCGGTTCATCATGGATGATTATAAAATTTGTTGACAAGTCAAGGCCACCAAAGGTCAAAATATAATATTTATTCATCTTTTATCTCTGGTTTAAAGATATACTGGACCGAAATTTGGGGAAAAAGAGAAATATAATTATCATTCCAAAATAACAAAGTTGAATATAGTAGAATAGCTGGCACCACATTATAAACAAGTTAGATCATTTCTTTCAGTATTTTTTGTCCCATCAAGTGTGTACATTATTCAATACTATAAAACAAAAACAACTTTTCTATTCCCCAAAAACATGAAAGCCAGTGGCTCCTAACATCTGCCGAGCAATTCCTGAGAGTTAAGGTTGAATGAGGATGGCATGTTGCCTGTGTATGGTATACACTGTATCTTGTCTAGTCCTATTTGCCTGGAAGGGTCGAAACTGAATCACAGACCTGAAGTGATCCGAGTTTAATTAATATAATGGAATACAACCAGACTGAACTCTGTTCACAATGATTGACATGTTTCATACATTAAATACTCTATTTGATTTGACAACCGACTTCAATATTAAATATAGATATTTATCTCTTACAAGCACTGTCTCAATTCTAATGTCTAAAATAAAACCCTTCAAGCAACAGTTTATAGTCAGAATTTCAAACTGAATCCATAATTACAGTGGCTAAAATAACCCTTCCAACATCTGTTACTGTCATATTACATCCTTCATGTCTAACCTAAGCTAAGGACATTTCACCTTAACGGCCAAATAATTTAGAATAAATGGCAAATACAGATATTTTAGAAAATGAGCTTACAGCCTTACCAAACAGCATATTGGTCCGCACATAATTAAAACATAAGTTATGGACAAATCATGTTATGCTTTAATAAATATTTCATGCTGTCATCTTTGTTTTTCTTATATTTGTTAATATTTGAAGATGAAATAGAATCTTTATTAACGTTTCAGATTAAGATGGCACATGTTAAGATTTATCAAAGTTTATGCGGTGGTCCTTATGGTGTGATTTGTAAAAAAGTATTACGGGCTCAACAAGTTTGAAAATGTTTATTGCATTTATTTATTTATTGCACCTGTATGGCAATTTTGTGCAATTACTACAGGCATTCATTTTAATTTTTTACATCAAGACCAATTAAATGAAATAAAGATTACTTAGCTGTATGCGTGGGTCCTGAGTGAGTGGAGATTAATCTGATTTCTCGTCATACTCTCAAGATTAAATTGAGTTTCCCATACCACTAATATTGATTCAATTATTATATAATAATCTATCAGTCTAGGCATTTCTAATACAAAACTTAAAAAAATATTGAAACCTGTCCAAATAATCTATGTTTTAAATCTATAGAAGGCTCATTTACACTGGGCTTATTCCGTTCAAACTCATCAATAATCTTCAAACTCTCTTTGTCTCAAATTAAACACGCTCGATTGAATTTACGCTGAACTATTGAAATTAATAAAAGTCTGCCAATGTTGTGATCAATGATGTAAAAATAAAATAATGTTATCCTTGTGCTGAATCATCTATTCTATATTTAGTGTTACACTGGTCGACCGTGGATTAATTCAACATAACCCCGAGAAAGTAGTTGGTATAAATAAACCATTTCAAATCCCTGTTTGAAATTCTTTCCACAAATCTAATTTATTTCTATGAGAATTCTAGTTTATTCTATAATGACGATTTTACCACATTCAGAGGTTTGTACATGTACCATGTTCAAATTGGAATGAAGTACAATATTACCACTATTTCAGCCAACATCAGGAGCGATCGTGAGACCTCCTCCTTGTCAGTGATATGAAATGAAATGGGGTTTAATCTCCTACTATTCTGCTCCGAAGTGGGCTAATAAAGACGGGCATATGACACACAGTGTGCTATGAGCAAATTTTGCCCGGACAGCAGTACTAAGGCCTACTCTTATACGGCCTACTCTTATATCCAATTCCTAACGACTAGACATCATCATGCATCACTAACAATTTAAGGGGGAACGCCGGAAAATCTGGATGGACTTTCTCGGCCAATGCAGGGATCTAACACCCGACCAGCCACCTACAGGCTAGCGAGTCAGCATCTTAGCCACCATGACCCCTTTGCTAATACACACATATCAACATGATAGTGAACAATTTTTATTTTTTAAATATGTTTATAATTCAGGAAAATGAAGAGGGGTACGGCAACACTCCCTTAAATAAGTAAAAAAAGCTGGACAGACTGGTACATCTGCGTCGGATCTGGATCAAAAAATGATGACGGAGGGGCGGAACAGTAGATTAGATAAAATTTAAAGAATCCCTACCAATCAAAACCAGCAACAGACTTTGTATACATGTTTCATTTTGCCACCTGTATTCCGTAGTTCATTTGGTACGCCTATATTTCATTTCTAACCGTGTGGTTTTATTTGCCATCCTCATTTTATTTACTACCTGTATAATTCATTCAACGTCTCACATAGGCGTTTGAGTCAGGGGTGGTGGTTGGGAAGAGGTTGCTGGTTTTATTTGGCGGGGATTCGTTAAATTTTATGTTTATAAATATAAGAAATGGACACAACATGTCAAATACTTTAAAATATTTGAATCCTGTTCTATATTGCATATAGAGTTCACCATATCAAATATTGAAATTTTCCTGTTCTACATTGCACATGTATAGTACTTCTAAATATTACTAGTAATAATTTGTTTTGTTTTAAATTCATACCATGATAAGGACTGGAACATTTCAGCCTGTATGGGTTTTTGCAGTCGAAATCTGGTTGAAGGCAATCACTTATATTAGGCCAGCCCACTTTGGTAAGGAAAATATAAAGTACCAAACAGCCTTTAAACCTGTTAACGATGCAAAATTTACTGCAAACCTATCAAATTTAACACTGCAGTTTATGCAAACTAATCTTTGTTGTAGTTGAAGCAAAGACAATCTGAGCTGGGCTGAACTGATAACGGTACTTAAGAGTAAGACTGTACATTTGAACTATAAAATTTGTGTAAAATTTCTCTGCAATGAAATAAGATCTATCAATGTGTGTGAGCTGAGATAAGAATAACTGTAATCATAGTGAAAGGTGTTATATTAAAGAATTCCGCCCTGATCAATTATAAAATTTGGACTAACTTCCAGTCACAACATTATACTTCTAATTAAAATCATTATCTTATATATCCATCCTATTTCTACTTTATATAACTGAACTGGAAAAAGTCATTAACTAGCTTCAGAAAATATGAGGTAGAATATTCACTGCGATAGTTATGAGGATGGACAAGCATCCATTTCTGAATGGCGAATATCCTAGAAGGATAAGGATAGTTATTTGCCATTCATTTTATAGATTCAAGTCGACTGTTTGTGCTTTTTTTCAAAAACAGACTCTGAATCCCTTTTTAATTGTCAATTAAAGCTTTATAGTGTAAACAGACGTTGTCCGTATGTAAAGCAAACGATAGAGAAATCTACATTTGTATAGATAGAAGTACACCCATGTATGAAAAGTTATGTATTCTACGAAATTTTAGATCTTGCTAAACCGGAAACATTGTAAAATGCATTTATTTGCACCTGTGTTAATCACAAAGTAGATAAAATACCAACAAAAAAGGCAGGGGGTAATTGAAATGGGTCTGTATTTCACTGATGATCTGCCTGTACTTTCGCTCGAACTACCCATACATTTCATTGCCAACCGAATATTTTATTTGTGACCCTTATATTTTATCTGTGACCTGTTGCATGTTTCATTTTGCCACCTGTATACTGTAGTTCATTTGGTACCCATATATTTCATTTCTATAGAATCTGTGTTTTTATTTGCCATCCTTATTTTATTTACAACTTGTATAATTCATTCCAGGTCCCACATAGGCATACAAGCTAGGGGTGGTGGCTGGCAAGAGGAGGGCTTCCCCCTAATTTGACGGCCCACAGGTAAATTAAACAAAAATCAATATATTATATATTTTTGAGAAATAAATAATGTGCCCGAAACCGGATGACTTCTACGTGATAATAAAACACTTATACTTTTTTAAAATGAAATACAATGAATTTCTACCGTGTTTAGTATGGATTTAAACATTTTGGGAAACATTGACAAGGGGGAAACCACACTGGAAAAAAACAGTACTGTACTTTTCTGGTAGTGACCACTGCGCTATAAATAGCCTTCCAAAGGCACTTTGTCAAACAGTGTTTATTGTTGTAGTTATTCTTGCATTATTAATGCAAAGGAAATGATATCTGTTCATTTTTTAGGACAAAGTTAAACTATTTGCGCTTGATAGGATTTTTTTCCGCCGGACAGCAAATATCCGCGTTATTTAAAAAAAACGTTCGAATTTATCACACTGTTGTATCATAATGTCAGTTGAGTTTGAATTTCATGAACATCCACTTAACACAAACTAAGTCATTTCGGGACTAACATATGGTTCCATTTTTATTTCAATAATTTGCTTGCATGTAGGGGATTTAACAGTGGGAGGAAACGGGAGGACCCTGAGAAAACCCACGAGATTGGAAAGGTGATCCTACTCCTTGTCATGTACAACCGGGGAATCAAAACCACTGAAAATTAAAAAGGCTTAAAGATAAGTTCCTTGGATTATATTTTTGACATATAAAATTCAATTTAATCGGAAAGTCATAAGAAGTCAATTATTACTGAATTTAAATTATCAAGTATCAAAACATGTTTCAAGTTATATCTACCCTTGTAATTTATTACTTTTTTTCAACAAATAATATTTTTAATATATAATTTATTTTATAGATGGTTGTATGTTTAGGATCCAGACTGTTGATGAAATATTTTTATAAATCTGTCAACACTATATTTGGATCTTAAGGACTAATTTGACAACCCATAGACCACATATTTCAATTACAGAAATACCTGACAAAACTCTGGTATCAGATATATGTGATTGTTATGACTGATACTGATTCATAATAGCTTTTATGAATATAATCAGATAGAGCTGTGGTCATATTGAATACTTAATTTACTATTCAAATATCTTAAGTCCTTACTAAAATTATCAACTAGAATGTCCAAAGTTTGAATGCTGGCATGGGTCACTAGAATGTCCAGAGTTTGAATGCTGGTATGGGCAACTAGATTGTCCAGAGTTTGAATGCTGGAATGGGACACTAGAATGTCCAGAGATTGAATGCTATGGGCCATTAGAATGCCTGGGGTTCAAATACTTTCATATGCCAAGAAAAATATCAGGATTTTGCATAGTCTGTTCCCATTTGTCAGGGGTAGTGCCTGGAGGACTGATAAGATGCACATTGGACGTATTTGATTAAGAAGTAGGTAAAGTCTTCCTTGCATTACATGTTGAGAGAAAACTGTTTGAAATTTTGCTTAAATAAATGAAATGAAATGGGGTTTAATGTCCTACTATACCGTTCCGATTTGGCTAATAAGGGCATATACAGAATGAATTCAAAGTGCCAAGTAATCTTTTACATGCACACCTGTGTACACAGGACCTCAGTTTTCCGTCCCATCAAAACGACAATATGTTGCCCCTTGCCAGGCCGTGCTGCACTGACAAGGAGGAACCACACCATAAAATCTAGATGAACTTTCTCGGCCAATGCAGGGGGGATCGAACACCCTACCTCCAGGTTAGTGAGCCAACATCTTACCAACCTATCCATCATGGCTCCCCTAACATAAATAAGTTATTGTTCTTCCATAAGTATGTTTTCTAGTTTATTGCTCTATCCAGTTACTCAATCCTCTTAAAGGATTACACTCTGGTAACCATAGAAAAATTAACAGAATGTTACTCTCCTAATAAAAATTAAACCATCCTATAGCTTCTTTTTCACATTATCCTTTTGGTGAGGTCTTTCTTATGATCAATCTAACAATATTATGTTTTAACTTAGTTTAAATAATATTTTATTGGTTAGAAAAGGATTTAACAACAGACAAAGCCTATATAAATAAGTTCTTTAACTTGTGTGACTTGTGAACAAAATGTGAACATTAAATTTATTAATAAATAATTTGAACTTAAAAACTGAAATGTAATAAAAATCAAATTCTAATTAAACTGAAGTCCTATTGCTATCAAATGATCATTTCTTCTGTGATATTTTTAGTGCATTTTTAGATGTTTAGTGAATGTGTCAAATCAATAAAGCTTTGTTTATCTATCTTTTTTTTTAATCAAATGTAGAATAGGTCATTAAAATTTAGAGTCCATACAAAATGACAAACTGATCTTGAGATAAAAACATGTAGTTAAAATATTGTCAACTACATATGAGAATATTTAAAATCAGATGTGAATCAAATGAGACTTGCATGTGTTTAGTACAAACATCATTAATCACATGGGAAATTTACAAAACATTTTAAGCTACTTGTAATCCATTGTCTCATCCCATTGCATGATCAACAAATATCTCACATATAGTCAAATAATAAATTTTGTATTTGAGCTCAACAATTTGATCCAACAACAAAGGCAACTTATTTTCTGTCTATTCATTTTTCTGAAAGAAGAAATTTAAAGACAAATAAAACAGATTTTTTTGTCCATTTTATAAGTTGGCAGCATATATAAGCTTACAGCTAGCAACAAAGAAAAGGAATCCTGCAATGGCCTTTGTGATCACACAGTGCAATGTGGCAGATGAAAAAGAGATGAATGTATTATTCATACTGGAATCATGCAGCCGTACTCCATATATAGAGTTATTAAGGTTTAAAATAATGAACGATAAGAGGGATTATCGAGTTCACAAAACCATCATTTATCTTCTATTTAGAGTTACTTGCAATTGGTTCATATTGGTTCAAATTGGTTAGATCTGTTGACAAAATTTCAACCAATTTCTCTTTTCAAAGATTTGCACCAGAAAGGCAACATCTGATAAAAAAATATAATTTTTTTGATTCCACTGGATTTTAATTTGTTGATTTATATTGAAAATGGGTTCAGAGCAAATTTTATACAACAGTTACTCAACCTACACCATAATGTCACATTATTTGTACAATCATTTTGAGTATAACCTTTAAGTTTAAAGTTCCTGTCCTGCAGATTTCAAGTTTAATGTGTGAAACAATTGTCCACTAATTATTGCCCTCTTGATACTTCATTCAGATTTACAACTATTTTTGATGATCATTGCGATGTTGTGGTTGTAGCAATAATGAAGTGTGAGAGATAGAGAAATGGGATTTAACTTCCATTCGACACAAACTAGGTCATTTTGGAACAAACATGGTTTAATTTCATTTCAATAATTCGCTTTAGCAGTGGGGGGAAACTGAAGATTCCTGGGAAAATCCACGAGGTTGGACAGGCAATCCTACCCCTTGTCACGTACAACCGGGGATTCGAGACCAAGCCAGTTGATTAAATTTCGGCTTTTATAATACAGCACGCACATGCTACCAATAATGAAGTACATGTTTGACATTCACTAAAGGTAATGTCTCTTAAAAGTTTGAGAATTCGACTTTAAATGAAGACTTCTTTTGTGTCTATGGTCGTCTATATCGCTACATCTCCTCTACTTCAACTTTCTTAATATCTCTATAATCGTCCCTTAGATGGAAAAAAAACCAGAAAATAAATTTGTGTGGAAAATCATCATTTACTTGGTGAACGAATCTCCATGGAAGTCTAACTTTAATGAGGCAGTAGGAAAAATAAATTTGCTACAATTTACCTCATGAATGAATTTTACTTGAAAACATTTGAAAGTATTACGCGTATTAAATGAGGCAGTTAAACACGAAAGCTACTTAAGGAAGGAGGCAGGAAGGCAATTTACGAGAAAAGTACAGAACTTTTGACTTGAGAGGAATAACAAACGACTTATTCAGCTGGTGAATAACAAAAGAATTTAATTTTCTGCACGACGTTTAGAATATTTGTTAAGGAATGAGTAATCGTGAAGAAGGGTTTCTGAGAGAGCGGCAGTGAATATGAGAATTGTCAAAGGACAGTGGGGAGAGATTATTGATTTTTATTTTGTGCGACGAGATGTTTTAGTAGAATCGAGAGTTACGTTGGCAGTGGTAGTGTAAATCAGATTTGAAGTAATCAATACTTATTACAATGTTTGAGTCGAGGCTAGTGGGATGGACTAGTCGAACATTACAATAATACAGACATCATGGTTAAAGCCCTCACAAACATGCAACTACTCTAAATAGACATTATTAGCTCTAGTTACTACACACAGTGTTTCAACCAGTTTATTTACTTTATTCAATTTGCTGCATTTGCCTGGAGGATAATTTACAATTTGCAAAAACATTTTAAACCGTGAGATAAGAGAAGTTCTAAAGTTTTGTGAATTTGAATTTATGGTGGATCTTTATAATCTCCAGGATTACGCAGAATCTCAAATAAAACAGAATTAAATAAATGTAGCAGTAGTTGGATTTCTTCCACAAGACTTACAGGAGACCACAGTAGCTAAAACTGGTGACAAACTCATTTAAAATTACAGCTATATTACTTTGTGAAAACTTTGTGTATTATGATCTTATTCACTTTGACCAAGTGAATCTACAAACTGATCATTAAGATCCTCCTTGGTGCCCACCAGTCAGTGAAAAACTTGAAGAGGCTAAATAAGAAGTTGCTTGAGGTAAGAGTACACTATCTTCTGTGGTTTTAGGGAGTGTGACAAACCTAGATTGATCATACACTCTACATTTAATGCTTTAAAAATGCATAACTTTATTCTCAAATGCAGTAACAAGAGCTGTGCATAAAGCAGGACATGCTATATAACTATTTATTTTATGGCTTAAACATTTTAAACAATGGAAATTGTTTTGTTTTTTCTTGCAAAATATTTCACTTCAGGTATTCTTTTAATTAAATGTTTGTTTTGAAGTGAACCTCTGTTAGCCATTTGGACAGCCCTCATTAATTTATATACAAATTTGTCTAAAGAGGCCCTATCTCAAAAGGCACATTCAAAATAAAGAATGGAATGAACGCCAAAGTTTGAAATAAATAAATTTTATTATTATCAAAAACATTATGAGAATGTCTTCACCAAAATGCATCAATTTTAGATATAAGTAAATGTTAACAAATATCTGAATGATAAAGTTATTTTAAAACAAAAATAAACAATTTTAAAAGATGAATGAAACACAAAACTGTCAAATCATATAAAATACAAACGTCAATTGAATGGCTATGTAAAATTTAGACAGGTCTTGAATTTCTTTTATTAAAAACACACATAGATTGGCAATTATGTATATTAGAAAGGCTATTCCTTAGTTGTTCGATTTTGACCTCATCTTTTAGTCATCAAGATAGAAAAAGGTCTTTCAAGTCACTGTAACCTAAGAGAAGCCCCTGGAATTGATCGGATGTCAAACTGCTGAGCGTTGTGATCAGATCAGATAACAAATGATCTTTTTTTAATACAAGGTTTAAATGACAGAGTAGATTTCTGATTTCCCCATAAAAAATAAAAAGTATTAAATGTTCAACTTGAGTCGACCTACAAGTAGCAAGATAATCAATGGTTTCCGCGTTTCTCTATTAAAATAGATTCCTTTTTTTTGAGAGATAAATGCTTAATCAAATTTACATAAAAGACAATGACAATTTATCATCAGGTTCTGATCGTCTTGAAATCCACTTTCTTTCCAATGTACGTTTCTTTTACATTGTATCTTTGAGATAATAATATCAAAATGTAGCACTTGTTTTTATAAGACAATTCATCCAGAAACAATCATAAGAAATTATCAGGTTCTGCTGGTATAACATGTGAATTCTATTAGAAATCTAAAAAGATAATTTCAGTGTGTTTCCAATTGATATCTGCCTCACAACTCATACATGTGATGAAACTATAGATAATTTCAGTGTGTTTCCAATTGATATCTGCTATCACAGCTCATATACATGTGATGAAACTATAGATAATTTCAGTGTGTTTCCAATTGATATCTTCTATCACAACTCATATATGAAACTATAGATAATTTCAGTGTGTTTCCAATTGATATCTGCTATATCACAACTCATACATGAAACTATAGATAATTTCAGTGTGTTTCCAATTGATATCTTCTATCACAACTAATACATGAAACTATAGGTCCTGCTCATCCAGGTGCAAAAATACTTAAGTTATAAAACAATATCAAGGCAATTCTGAATGATATCAGGTGTTCTGGAAGAGAATGCATACTCTGCTAACACCATGAATGAAGAGAATTGCGAAACAAAACACAAACGCAAGAAAATGTACAAAGTGCAGAATATAAAATCAAAATTAAAGATTTTAGCTTGTTTATAAGGTCAACATTTAGATGAACCCTAAGATTAATTAATTGAAAAAGTAAAATGTGGAATAGATTACGATTTAATCAAATTAATGTCATTTTACATGTTTAGACTAACATAAAATAACTATAAATTCAATGGTTACATGTGTAATGTGAGGGGGGAGAATTTTGCCCTTACAGTGATGATCCATGTACTTTTCTTCGAATTCCAAAGTTAAGAGATGTCTTATTTGCACTACCAATTTGTAGTCTAGTCAAGAAATGGAAGGTGCGGCATGTAATATGAGATACATGTTTTCTGAATATGGTGGTATGTCGAAAAATACACAACAAATATGTTTTAATTTTAACAAAAATGATGTGAAAGATGAAAATAATTGACCCAGATTTTGATTCCCACAACTATATATAATAAGGCCACTCAAAAGGTGAACATTGTAAAATTGATTAGAATTTTACCTTGTCTTAATTTATAAGGTCCCTTAGCATGATTTGTGCAATACAGGAATGCTAACAAACTACAATATCATTGTAAGATTTGAATAGGAATATCATTTCAAAAATGTTTCAGTTCCATTCAGTATGAAGTGAAATTCCATCGACCTATGCTGCCCTTTAAATGGTACACTTTTCATTTTTTCTTTTCTTCTTCTTGACAGAAATTATAGCCAAACTTTCCGCCATTTTTCAATCCAGTAGGCTGATTGCCAATATACAAGTTTGTACTGTGTCTGTATTATTATGTGACAAAATGCAAATCATGCATGGTTAATGTCGGTTTGGGAATTTAAATAGCGAGAATCTAATATCTATAAGAAATATGGATCTCAAATTGGTTCAATTCCATTAAGTAATTACAAAGATATGATGAACAGAAATTTCCCAATATTCCGAATTCGGCATATGCAGACAATATAAACAGCCAGACTTGTAGGTAATTTTAGTTTTGTTTTATTAAGAACATGTTATATATAATCAATCGGAGTAGATTTAAGCAGGGATTGTCAGAGAAAATTTGATATTATCTAAAGAATCAAAATGATGATTAGTGCCTTTTAAGTTACAATTTGGATGCCATTTTAATACACTTGGATTAGAAAGATACCAGTAATCCCTTTAATTAATCAAATATCCTACCTAAGACCGAAGATAGGTTGCCAGGCAACGAAACATACGCCCACAGCAGCTCAATCGTCCGGGCAGTCAACAAGAGTTGTCGCATATTTGACTTTTTTCAGTAATGAAACATTTATAATACACTAGAATCATACAACAAGTAACAACTCATTATGTAATTATCAGAAAATCATTCAAATTTGTTTGGCTTTGATAAAGTTCTCCTCCATGCTAACGTTTAGTATACGAAACACTTAATATTCTGAAAATCAATAGGATTCTTTGTCTCATGACCATCAATACTGTGTATAAATTTCAAGTCAATCGGATATTAACTTTAGCCTCTAAAGCATCAACAAGATTTTTTGAAGTGATCAAGGGCCATAACTCTAACAGTAATTATCGAGAATCGCTGAAAATCCCTAGGCTTCTTTGTTTCATGACCCTCAACACTGTGTATAAATTTAAAGTCAATCGGTTATTAACTTTAGCCTCTGAAGCGTCCACAAGATTTTTTGAAGAGTTCAAGGGCAATAACTCTGACAGCAATTATCGGAACTCGCTGAAAATCAATAGGATTCTTCGTCTCATGACCCTAAACACTGTGTATAAATTTGAAGTCAATCGAATATTACCTTTAGCCTCTAGAGCGTTCACAAGATTTTTCAAAGTGATCAAGGGCCATAACTCTGGCAGTAATTATCGAATATCGCTGATAATCCCTAGGCTTCTTCGTCTCATGACCGTAAACAATGTGTATAAATTTAAATTCAATCGGATATTACCTTTAGCCTCTAGAGCTTTCACAAGATTTTTCAAAGTGATCAAGGGCCATAACTCTGGCAGTAATTATCGGATATGGCTGAAAATCCCTAGGCTTCTTTGTCTCATGGCCTTTAAAACTGTGTATAAATCTTAATTCAATCAGATATTAACTTTAGCCTCTAGAGCGTTCACAAGATTTTTCAAAATGATAAAGGGACATAACTCTGGATGCAATTATCGGATATCGCTGAAAATCAATAGGGGACTTCCTCTGTTGACCTTAAACACTGTGTATAAATTTAAAGTCAATCGGATATTAACTTTAGCCTCTAGTGCGTTCACAAGATTTTTTGAAGTGATCAAGGGCCATAACTTTGACAGCAATTATCGGAAATCGCTGAAAATCAATAGGGGTCTTCCTCTGATGACCTTAAACACTGTGTATAAATTTAAAGTCAATCGGATGTTAACTTTAGCCTCTAGTGCGTTCACAAGATTTTTTGGAGTGATCAAGGGCCATAACTCTGACAGCAATTATCGGAAATCGCTGAAAATCAATAGGGGTCTTCCTCTCATGACCTTAAACACTGTGTATAAATTTAAAGTCAATCGGTTATTAATTTTAGCCCCTAGAGTGTTCACAAGAAATTGTGGACGATGGACGGACGGACGGACGGACAGACGGACGGACGGACGGACGGACGGACGGACGGGGGCGACGGCAATATACGACCACATTTCTATGTGGGCGTATAAAAATTGAATTAGATGTCTATGAGTTAAGACAAGACAATTTACTGTTTGCACAGATGAGCAGACAAATTAAGGTGCTAAATGTGAGTTATAAAACTTTCAAGTCAAAGCGACACTTTTTCAATCTATCACTTCCCATGTCATCCTGACACATTGGTATAAATCTGTTTACAATGACATCTAATGATAAAAAGACCAGTTTTAAAACTAATGAAGCTTTAATCTTACATCTGAGTCAATAACCTTGCTTACAAATGAAATTAAATGGGGTTTAACGTGCTACTGTTCTGCTCCTAAACTGGGCTAATGAAGATCGCTTACATCTTGGGGTTCACGCCTTGGGAGGGGGAGAATCCAAAATTTATACACCCGGTATGTAATGCAGTACTACGGTCTTTAACTAATTATTGGGTTCACATACACTCATTGTATAGAAGTGACAGTTTGACACATAAAAGGAGTTATAAAACCAAAACATAGCTGGTTCTATGTGTCAACAAAATATGTCACCAGATCACACATGATCCAAAAAATTACGATTGAATCAAGGCTTAAGTAACCAATCATATCAGTTAATGCACAGATTCAGGGTCTTGAATAGTGTGATGTCCATTGTCCATATGGGGGATATAAAAGAGACCCTGCCAGATATCATTAGGTTTTGAAGAGATACCATCTGAGTTTCTAGAAACTGCCTCTGAATTCTCAGAGAGAGTAGACATTGCCTTGATTCTTTAGATGACCATATTCTGTAGCGTTTTTCTGAGTCTAACCATGCTGGTTAGACTTTTACAGGAGTTGATCGTTGAGAGAAAAATGCTAATTTTAAGAATGCCATGTAATCTATGCTTGTATCTTATGTAACTAGTGCTTGATATATAAAATGTAAAAACAAACCGATGCATTATTATTCCTGGTTAGACAAGTGTTTTAACTACTGAGAAGATAAATGTCTTAAACTAGTGAGATACTCAGATAGTAAGTAGAAATTACACAACATGAAAAGGAAGCAATTGAAAACACTAGATGATCACAAGGCTATTAAGATATTGGTCATACGTAGAATATGGTGACCGGGTTTGCTCAGACCGCTTTCCACGTCTGACAATATATCCATGATGCAAAAGTAAGCCGTTCGGCAAGCAAACCATTGACCTGTATTAATAAGGTTTTCAGTCAATTATTCAACTTCATCTTGGTCTAAAGGCAATAATGCACAGACTGATTGGTCCACTTCCAATCAACCTTACCTATTAACTCTTTAATTAAAACTATTGAAAGGCTAATAGGTTATCAAGACATTAGATTCATCCAATCGAAGTCAAATATATTTAATTTTCTTTAATACAAGTGACTATGCCAATAAAAGGAATGAAAATAACATGATTTTAACTAGATTACAAAATATTACGACACAAAGTAAAGGAATGTATACAAACTTAATATCATGAATTACATTAAATCAATTCTTTTAAATATCAACTAGATACACTTTTCATTGACCTTATATAGATGTATCTGTTGACAAGTCAAGAAAACCCTCACATATTTGGTACAAACAATAGTTCTTTTTCTATGAAAATATCGGGTACAATGAAGCTATTTAGAAAGAAATCATTTTTAAATGAATAGTTATGTGTGGATGAGGAAGACTATAAATCAATAAATATTAATAATAAAATGTAAATATTGTGTTGCACTTCTCATTTTTCATTGATTTATTGTTAAACTGACAGATTGACAAAGATCATGTTTTTGTAACAATAGATTAGAATATCAATTCACATGTAAGAGAGAATATTAATAAAAATCATATATCCACATTTCTAAACACATTAGAAGATGAGGAAAGTAGAGATGGTTCAATGGTTCCGACACAGCGTCTATCACAAAGGCTTATATGTAATCTCTGTTCTTCCCTATAACTTTTAATGGGCAGTTACAAATGGAGAAAGATAATTTTTTTTTTAACTTTCCCAAGGTAGGAATAACAATATTTATCTTTATTTCATTAATTCATATGCACCAAGGAATCTTTGTTAGCAGTAAGAGGATACCACAAATCATGCAAGCCATCCTTCTACTTACTATCAGAGTGAATTCGATTCTTTGAAACTGAGAGATCAAAACAATGAAACTCACAGACCTAATGATACAAAGTGCAAGCATTACCATTCATCTCCCCCCACCATACAAAAGAAAAATTCGATTTAATTTGCTGCAACACAACCATACTGTGGTTGAGAGCTATCAGAGTGTAGATTTTTGCCCAGACAAGTAGTGTTTCTGACTGACTATTATAAATATAGTCTTCTTTAAATTTCAACTGCTAAGGATCTTTTATGTGCAATATCAATTACTAAATTTAGTAAATCAATAGACATATTGATTAAATTTGGCAGACATTTATGATACCCATATCTGATCAACATCCCTATAGATGTTGATTTCACAAGTGAATGTGAGGAAGGTTATTTATGGCTAATGAAAATATCATAAATTAAAGCTGCAAGGTGCCAAGAGACCAATACAACTAAGAGCTGAGAAGTTTACATTAAATAGCAATTTACAAAGGCATGATACAAAAAGCCATTTGGAGTTTAATGTAAATGGATAGAAGAAATAAGTTCTCCTTATAAAAAAGTCCTTGACTTACGATTTTAAGATGACAGTGGTAAATCGATAGAAAGCAATGTGAATTCTAGACAGCCATCATAATTTAGAATTAATTGACTTGTATAATTTGATTTTTGGTAAGACTACATTAATCAATAAAAAGAATTATAATTCTACACTAAACAAAATAACTTCATCCCACTAAGAGCAGGTTGTTGATGAATATGAAAATTAATAAAAAAGCTAAATCTGCTTATTGCAAGTATTTTTTCTGCCTTCAAATGTTATATAAATCATTTATTGTCATGACAAGCCCATAATCAACTATCTAGACCATCTGATGACAGCGATACTAAATGGATTAGATCACATGTGCCATATATAGTTGGTTTAGGTTTTAAGTTAAAATAGACAATTGACAATGGACAAAATAATTTCAATCCACTATACATTGTCCCATCCTTGACCCTCTGTCCTGCACCACTGACAAGGGGGGCATCTCTAAAAGACATGCAATTCTAATAAAAACCAAATATTTTCATCCCAGTCACTATAGGAGGTTGTTGATGAATATGTAAATTAATATTGATTCCTCTCCTGATTAATCAATGATCTGTGGTAAGAGAGACCCGGACGAATACAATTAATCAGTTAATCAGTTCAATCATCTCTACTGTAAATATTGATAATTGGCTTGTAATTAAACGGACGCCTCCCTCAACTCGCTTAAGATCATCATAGCCATAGCAGACATAAATAGCCTCAATCATAAATGTATAGAGCACCTTCTGTCATCATCATGCTGCACATTGTAAACTAATGATGAATATTGCAGCTTAGAACCATAATGTGATATATTTCAATATTTTTACTACTAGCTTTATTTCAATTTATAAATATTATTATACATTTAAATTGTGCAATATTTTGTATCTTGTGCATTTCTTTATGTCTACTCTCTCCATCTGCATCGGTTTCTATCTAACAGTCAGTCACACAGATATAATTGGTTTGTCTAATCTTTCAGACTCTTTTAAGGGATTGCCAATGTCCTTGTGTGTGAAGCAACAATTTGGCGTAAATATAACCAAATTGAATCCATATTTACCCCAGTTAATAAGTGTCCAATTAAATATATCTATATGGTGCCGATGAGACTCTATTCAACAATTTTTACACTGGTTTTGGTATCAGGTGTCCTGATTGCCAATTACTAGGGTTAATCATTGATAATTATAAGTGGTCAAATGTTTTTTTTACTTCTGTAGAGTTAAGACCTAATTTACAATCAAGAAGTGTCTTATTTTGCAATAAAACATTCCCATTTAAAAAAAAAAGATCAGGGTATTGGATAATAACAATGAAAAGTTTTTTTTTTACTCCATTAGAACTATACCGAACATTGGAGATTATTACTCCTAATTGTCTAATGTTGACAATGATAGATAGTATATACTGCAAATACAACTCTATAAAATTGAGCCAGACAATCACCTCAATCTAAAATAGTTCCTATGCATATATTTTATACATCTAAAGTTTCAAGACCATTCTTGAACAACTGTTAGACATGCAGATTTATTCAAAGCCATGTTTCCATCAACATTCTATCATCTTTATCATGCAAATGATTGTTAAGATTGTTGCTTGTCATCCACTAAATGACACTTACAGAATGTGCCAATAGAGTATTAACGAAACAGGGGGGTAAAATAGACATTATTTAGAATGATGTCCAAGAGATTTAACATAATACTAGTAACAGACAAACTGGACTTTTAAAACAAAAAGTAAAATGACAGCGCCTTATTTGAATATCTACTTAGACAGTATACAACAAATGGAGAGTAAGGTATTAGCGATTTAATGTTAAATTGATGGCGATTTACGGTAAGGTAGCGTAAAGTATGAGTATTATATGTTTATAAGGGAATGTAATTAGTGTAGTGAATAAAGACAGAATTAGTAGTAGAGAGTGGATGATGATAAGATCTTACAGACACTGAAGAATAATCAATACTTAAAGGACCTAAGTCCGTAACTTAAAATCCTCCAAAATCTTCGACATCGAAAACACGAATTATTGGTCAATTTAAATCAACATTGATGATGTAAACTTACCAGGAAAAGATGAGCTTCTGATATCCGATATTTAAGATAAAATAATTTTTCTAACATTGGTACACGAATCGTGTACCATATTGCGCTCCGGTCCTAGTTTTATTGAGAGACTCGAGGGACGAGGCTAGACACATTGCACTGTATCACACTGCATATGTGGACTGGAATAACCAGGCGCTAAAAAAAATGCACTGGGTTGAGACTGAATGGCTTGTTTCGCCGAACATAACTGATTGGAAATTGGAGTAAAACGGAAAGCATTTAATGTAAATCAGTTTATATACATTCATATTACAGTATTATATGAGTTTCGACCCACTTTTGTCAATTTCTGGATCCCAAATGTTAGCGATTTAGCTCCTTTAATTCTACTTCTAATATGGCATTAACACTTCACAGCCTCTTTATATATAAACAACTATTAACATTCCAATTCCAAACAAATATTTAGCATTTAAAATCATTACATACAATGGGGCTTCAATATAATGTTGGGGGGTTGACTTTTCATTTTATTAGGTTTACTTTATAATTAATATGCATTTAACAAATCATGTTATTGCGCACATCATTTTCTCAGGTTATTCCTTGACTGGTTCCACTAGCTGGTACACAGCCTCGCATACGGCGGCTTCATTAGTTATAAGTTGTTTCAAATATGCTTTATATTATTAAGAGAAATATTTGAAAAGGTGGTTGTTTCTGAATCAGCTTTCAATTCATTTTGTGTCAATTTTGATAGTCAATCTTTTGGTCCAACAATCAGTAACTCTATCTAATACTGATCTACTTTCAACATACAAAGTCCATCCAATGTTGAATTTCTAGCATAGCAGATTCAATTTTGGCGATTACTGTTGAAGTTTCTTGATTAGCTCTATAGATAAATGGGTCATAAAGTTGTGTTACACCTGCATAGAATGAATGAATGAAATGGGGTTTAACGTCCTACGCTTAAGCACCTAACCTGGGCCAATTGAAGACGGGCATACGCCAACAGTGTGCTATGAGGGAAATTTTGCCCGGGCAGCGGCGCTATGGCCTACTCTTATATCGAATTCCAACTGCCAAGGGATCTTTTACGTGCACTCCAATTTGTACACGGACCTCGGTTTTTCGTCCCATCCGAACGACTAGGCAGCTGTCCTTGTCAGGCCCTCCTTCTGCATCACTGACAAGGGGAAATCATGCCGGAAAATCGAGATGAACTTTCTCGGCCAATGCAGGGATCGAACACTCAACCTCCAGGCTAGCGAACCAGCGCCTTATCCACTTAGCCAACGTGATCCCCAACACCTGCA
This sequence comes from Patella pellucida, assembly GCA_917208275.1. Lineage (NCBI taxonomy): Eukaryota > Metazoa > Mollusca > Gastropoda > Patellidae > Patella > Patella pellucida. The sequence continues at coordinate 23,736,469 of OU795039.1, forward strand.
TAGAGGGGTTGATCAAGTAATAGATAGCCAAGAATATTTCACAGCTTCTTGGTATACATGTTAGTGAACAGAAATGGGCCAAGGACAGACCCCTGTGGTACTCCACATGCCAAACAAGCCTCATTGGATCTTTAGTACTGTATACCGATAATAACTCATTGATGTGTTTCAGACAGATACAACTGAAACCTTCCAAGAGTAGTATCATTTTTAAAAAATAAATCACTTTTCAGTCTGTGTGCCGACTCAGTTCCATGGCGCAGTCGATAGGCTGATTCGAATTCACAAAAGAGGTTATGTATTTCAAGATTATTAAAGAGAAACATCTTACACTAACAGCTTTCTCAGGTTTCTTTGATAGGAAGAGCAAGTTTTAATAAAATGAAGGCTCTATAAAAACAGATTTTGAAAGCAGCCTTATCTGGGCGTATGAAACTTGCCAACTAAACCAGACAACTGGATGTTGGTATTTCCTTGAAAACAAATTGAGATCCAGACAGTTGCTTGGGACTGGAATAAGAGGATTTTCAACAGTCTTCAAATCCAAAATATAATTAAACAATTTTTTTCACTGAATTACATCTGCCTTTTCTCCTTTAAAGTTTAAATCAATCTGGATGTACACTAATAATTTCCCAATGACTGGCAAAAAAAAAAGCCTTGATTACTACAATCTTTGAATTCCTGACAGTGAATAAAATCAAGGTATGAATTAATAAAACTATGAGCATCTACAGCATACAATTGCTGATAGAGAATACAGACAAAATATAAATTAATGCTATATCGTTGGAGATGAAATCACATCAATGATGGGATCTAAAAATATCAGAACTTGTTGGCCTGAGGATCAGAGAGGATGAAAAATCTATAATAAATTCACTAGAGTATTAACTTTATACCCATGAATGATTCCACAACTGATTCAATTTTACCCGGTACTCTCATTTATAATATCCTATTCCAGCGAACCCTGATATTCATTTCCCCACTTTTTACGAAAACTAGTATATGATATTGAGATTTGTAAATGAAAGGAATAGCGATTGCATTTATAACCACATTTTTTTGTAAAATTGTCATGTGTAAACCACTTCTACGTGCACACCAATGAGAATGTGTACACAGGAGGAATTCAGCTTTTTGCTCCATTCATCCAAATGACTACCGCCCGGTAGTAATGATTTAGCCATGGTAAAAATTGTTACTGAGATGAGAGTGAATGTAAAATTGGTCTTTCTAATGTTATTTGCTTCATATAATTTATCTGTAGTATATTTACAGAAAATGTATTGTCTGGATTTTGACAATAGCCTACATGTAAAAATGGACATTTAATGCAATTATATATACATGTACAGTATACAGGCATATCATTTGGTCTTTTGCTCTAATCTACATAACCATATTTCTAATGTCTATTTTAGATAAGCAGTATTTTATCTTGGAATTTTGCCAATACTGTTGATTCTGTTGATAAATATCTGTGTCGAAATACAGATATTCAATTTAAACTGAAAAATGAATGCTGTGTGTAATTACATCTTTTGCCTGGAGTCATTTCCACTGTAATACAGATTTGAGAAATGACGATCACTGAATGAAATCCAACATATCAGCAAGGCTGATCTGTACACAGTTATATAATATTGAACAATTACACAGGAACAATTTAATATTTCCTTAATAATCTTTTATTACTTTCTTTCTTTTCAGATTGTGAATTATTATATCATCCTTTACACGAGAACAAGAAAACAAAGCAACTGTCAAGACATTAAATAAGACCTCTAACTCGCATGTGAAAGTGACAGGTTTTACTAGTTTTAGCAGCTTGGAGACCAGAGTAGAAACTTGTACATTAATTTATACTTTTCCATACCCAAGGACCACTAATTCATGTGACAGTGTTTTATAGTGTATTGATAGAAACACAAAAGAATCGAAAATCTACCAGAATCCACTTGGATTTTCTGAAGGCTATTTGTGAATTTACTGACCTTCTTCTCAAAATCTGTATCAAACTGGAGCTATACGTAAACTCTGCCGAAATGACTCGACAATATTTTGAGTTATATCCCCTGAATTTCTTCCCGTTTTTGGTTCCACCATTAAAAAATTGTTTAACTCCGCATCCAGCATGTGACATCGGACTGGATCATTCCAATACCACTGCTTACTGGATGGAAATAAGTGACTACTTTTGTTTCCTTGCTCTTCCAGTCATCCTGGTTTTTGCTCTAGTAACAGAGATTATTTGTGTGATTGTCTTAGCAAGACAGATTCGGATGTCATTAGATACATATTTATTAGGCTTATCGATATCTATCATTTTATTAATCACAACAACAGTAATACTTGGACTACAGCATTATATCGGGCGTAGTGATATCATCGTTTATATGCAGGGTTACGCAATAAGTTGTCGTGATTGGTTCTGGTATACTTCAATTTGGCTGGTTGTTATGATGAGTTTTGAACGCGCTTTAACTGTGTCTTCTTCGACCACAACTGTTCTTTGTACAAGTGCGCAAGCTGGCGTTGTCGTGGTGATGGTATTTTGTGTTGGCTTAGTCAGTGCCTTGCCACGATTCTGGGAATATCAGCCGTTTGAGGAATACTATACGGCTACAAACCAAACTGTATTATTATCTAAAAAAACAGCATCCACCATGACAGTTGAATATAACACCATGTATTTCTGGTATGTGAAAATAGTCACATTATTTTTACCTTTTGTAATGTTTCTCGCAATTTCTATAACGCTGAGTTGCAAAACTAGACAATCGACTCTCTCCAAACGTTACGCTACGGTCAAACACGCCAACGCCTTAACATTAAATCGGAAAATCAAAGAGGAAGTAACTCTGTCTAAACTGTTGATACTATTAATAGTAACTTATGTAATATTCAGTACACCACTATGTTTATTGGATCTACTGTCGTACATGACACCACATTGGATCAGTCCAACAAGTCGAATGTTTGCTAGTTTATATAATCTGTTCAATGTGTTGTTTTTTCTACAATACGCCTTACAACTGATTATATATTTCTGTTACAATAAACAGTTTAGATTAACTTTATTAGGTTTATGTTGCTGCTGTTGTTAGGGTGCTCGCTCAAAAGACAAAGCCTAACAAAATACAGACAGAACAAACATACAGGCAGATGTAACAAAATTAGAAACAGTTATAAAATGCGTCATCGCGAAGAAGATGGTCAGAAAACATCCATACCATAGATAATCCATGTGGAAAGTTGAGTAAGATGTTCCAGAAAGAGCATTAATTTGTACAGGAAATAAGAATACATTCCAAAATGATGTGGTGATTTATTATGTCCTCAGTGATTTAATCAGATTTAAACACCTCAGGTTAGGTGATTCTACACAGTGACACTGAACTGGATAAAGACATACCAGTCACATGTTGACTGAGTGCTGAAATGTTATAATAGAACCTATATAGTGTGTGGTCAATGGTGCTATCAGAGCATAATTATGTTCCAAGAAACAGGAAGCTCATTGAGGTTGCAAATGTTGCAATGCCAATTGGTCTATATATAAAATTCAATGCATAATATTATTGTCAATGGCGTTAAAGGCCCAATAACATTAACACTCTTGTTGTAACTGAATTATATGTCCCAATCATTATTCTGGTCAAGAAATTGTACTCTTTTACAATATTCCAATTAATTGATGATACAAATTTCATCTTAACACACAGAATTTAAAAAATTGGAAAAATTCAACTACATGGTTTTAAAAGGCTTTACGTAAACCTTTTCAAATGTAACTTGGATTTAAAAATATTTTCGAACCCTCTGGAGAAGTAAAATAGGATGTAATGGAGAATTTACACAACAGGTGGTTAGAATAAAGCTTATTTTATTTCTGGACCTGTCAAGCCAGCAAGAGTGCTAATGCTTTTGTCCCTTTAAATCTCTTTGATTTATGTCAAAGTATAATACTGAATTGGACTGATTTTATCTTTTAATTTAAAATTAGTGTGTTTTTTTTTTAAACATTTCTATTTGGCTTACTGTGTTGATTAGAACACCAAATCAGTTATCTCAAAAATGGTTTTATATATGGATGTAATTTTTTTTAATGAAAACAGATTATCGTCTTTCACCACATTAAATCTGATGATACACATAAAATCCAATGAAATCAACTATTTTAATTTTAACCCAAATCAAGGTGGTCTAGCTAGCCAGCCAGCATTAATGGACAGTCAAATGTTGTTGTTTTTTACGGTACATCAAACTATAGAGTTAAAGTTTGCAAATAATCAGAATAGGCCAACATGTTTAAAATTCAAATTCACATAGTTTTTTCAAGTTATTCAAACTGATTTTCTACCAGTAGTCTGTTTTTTACTGTCAATTAAAACTAATAAAATTTTGTCAGTCCTATGAAATATTTAATAATATTAATTTAATAATATTAATTCAATGAAATGAACTAATAATATTGAATAAGAAACAGATAAGGTAAATATATTCATTTGAACGAATTACAATTTTCTAGTTTTGTGCAAATATCCTGTCGACAAATTTATCTGCTGAATTGAATCGTTCAATGGAACTTAAATATTTGAATAGTAAAAGTAGCAGTCGATGTGACCACTAGAAATAGAACAGACTGAGGAAGTATTCAAAGTGCTGTAATTGTGAATGAACAGAAAAGTAATATGACAATTGAGCAGAGTGAACAGTCAACCAACATTGCATTCCATTTTATATTTCTGTTCATTACTTTACATCATTCTGGTTTAAAGACATTTCTTATAAAGTATATTCAGTAATAAGCAGATTATGATTGTGAAATTGGACTTCACCTATCAATAACTGGCTGTCAAATTAAAGATATGATGATTTTGCCACATGTCGAGAAGGTGATTTTCTTAATCATGTCTTTTGACATTATAATTAAATGACCAACTAAATACATGGAAAAAAATTAACATCTAGTTTTAATTAGATCTACAGAAAGGTAAACAGTATGCAAGCAAGTTACAGTATGTGATGTTTGTGTATTGTTCTGATGCATTGCAACAATCTGTGTCCATGATAGTCCAGCATCTCAAATTTACTAATCCCCCCCCCCCCAAAAAAAAACCCCCAACAAAAACAGAAAAGAATTTGTGAATTCACAAATGTTTTGTGAGGCTCTAAATGAAAAAATGTATTTTACATTCTGGTTGCTTGGGATATATGTATTTCTTGTCCTTTACTTTGTCAAATAGCTGAATTTTCTGTTTTCTGGGATTTTGAAATACACTACAGATTACATTTACATGTATAGGTTGAGTTTTCAACATTCCATTAAGTTTGTACCTGTCTTTCATTTGAATTAGCAATATTGTTATATATTTATATAACCATGTCCAGTTTTATTAACCATGTTATATTATGATAATTTACAAACTTGATGAATATTACAAACATCCATATTTCTCAAATACAATGTTTGCAAAATCTAATAATTCCTAAATTGGTTTGTTTCCAAATAACTTTTGTTTACAGTAATATAAAATGACACTACCAAGTGATACATAATGGGGCACATCAAAAGATATTAAGAACATGCAAAAGTAATTCGGATCCTAATAATATGATTAAAACCTATCAATTCTAATGTTATGTTCATTTAAAGCATACATTATATAATATGTACTGCTTTCATATTATAATATTTTATCTGTCTTAGATTTAGACAAGCGTTTTAACATTAAAAAAGTATATTTTTGACTTTCAATGTGTGAACGATTTGGCTTGATTGATGTGGGTTTTAAGTGATAGAATTAGAATCAGACAGTCTTCATGTGTAAATAGTTATTGTATACTAATCTATTGTCATTATAAGCAGATCTATAGATGAAGAAGGATTTATATGATCATATTATAGCTCTTTACTAAAATGTTATATCACCATAGAATCTTCTCGTTTCAAGTCATTTTTTATATTAAATCAAATTATTGGACATGAACCAATGAAATATTGTTTAACTCAAGATTATTTTCGTATATAATTATATCATTTTCATTTTGGCGTTTTCAGAAAAGACAGTCTGATTTTCCTAATGATCTGTCCTGATATTCATCTAATTTTAAGATGACAACTAAGCAAAATATTTACAGAACCATTGTACCGTACTTTAAATACCTTGTAGTTGAGATCTAAATACCGGTAGATTGTGTATGTTTTATAGTTTGGCAGCCACAATGACAGGTGTAATGTGTAAGGCACAGTATGCTTACTCTTCTGTAATATCTAATACTGCTTTGGTTTTAGGGTAGTTTGATATACATGTGGTTTTATTTAGGAATCCAACTTATTGTCTTGATTTCTGCCTTTTACTTAAAGTATATATATAAGGAGGATCTGTTACCAACTGTAATTGAATTACCCGGTATACGTCAGTTCTATCAGACAAAATTTGGAATATTTATCAAATATTCATGTTATCCATACAGTTATGTCTATCAAATATTTTTTTGGTTTGTAAAGAATGGAATTAAATTCTGATACTAGACAATAATCTCGAATCAAATCTGACCTTTCACAATACAAAGGTATCCTAAAGAACTTTCCAAAGAACAGCCAATTACGTCTACTAAAGTATAGATGATATGACCACAGAACCAAAATACTGTTATTATTAAAGCTGTCGGCAATTATTGCTAAAAGGGGAAAACAAAATCCTAAATTGGACAGTGAATATTCTATGGAAGAAAATAACTTCAGTAGTCTGTCTATAGTGCTACACAAATGTCTGTCATTTGTTGAGAATAATGGTAGAGTGGTAGAGAATGTATGTCTGGAAAGGAGAAAGTCTATTTCTTAATAGGATCCATGCCCTAATTAAACAAGTCGCTTCAGTTTAGTATGTTATACCTCTAGGCAGCGATTTTCGGTGATTACATTCCGTTCTTTATCATACTGTTTAATATTTCATAATTTGCATATATATACATGTAACTGCTTTTTAATTTGTAAGTTTAAATTTTACATGATTTTTGTATACAATATGTAAATGTTTGGAATAAATGTAATTCTTCAATCAATTATTAAAATTATATTTCACAACTAACTTTACATGATTAATGACACATCGGTTAGCAAGCTAGATCTGTGATGAAGGGAAGCAGCACAGCAGGTTGCAAGCTATATATCTGTGATGGTGGGAAACAGCACAGCAATTAGCAAGCTATATCTGCGATGGTGGGAAACAGCACAGCAATTGGCAAGACATTTGTTAGGTACAGAGAATTCACATCAGTTAGCAATTAAAATATACAGCAGTAATCAAGCAACTTTGGGGAGGGGGCGGGGGTGAGGAGGGGGGCAGTGGGGAAGGGAAAACAGCACAGTAATCAAGATTTCAGTTGTAAGCATTTAGCAAGCTACATCTGTGATGGATGAAAAGGGAAAGCAGTTAGCAAGCTAGGCCTGTGAAGTAAGTAAACAATAAATTCTGTGTGATAAAGTGTTTAGGAAAACAGTGCCATTTAAATAATCCATTACAGTATTAACATTCTTCATACTATTTCTTTTATATGTAAATAAAAGTCAACAATATATAACTAATCACCATCAATACTCTTATTATGTGGGGTTGAAGGTTAGTGCAGGGTAATATCTCACACAGGTCAATTATATTAATGTAATTAACATCATGAGTCATGACAGTCTTTGATATATTAACAATATAATTGACGTGACATTTCTACAACCAATAATAATATTGCATTATACAGTAAATCATCCCCCCTGTAAACATTTGCAAAATCATGCTTGCAAAGACAAACCCTGCAAGGCAAACTCTCTGTTGAACACTAGGCTGATACACATAGATAACAAAGCCAATTAAAGCCACTATGTGATGATTCAATGTTATTCTTATTATCTCCCTTTAGTCTCCATATTCAAAGTGATAATCAAACTTTGATTTTACCAGTTTGACTTCCAAGATTTACTAAAATATAGCCCTTTTAATCTTCAAATGAAAGTAGTTGTTACCAGTTGGTTACCAGTTTAACTAATTTTACCAGTTTGACTTCCAAGATTTACTAAAATATAGCCCTTTTAATCTTCAAATGAAAGTAGTTGTTACCAGTTAGTTACCAGTTTAACTTCAAGATTTACTAAAATATAGCCCTTTAATCATCAAATGAACTTAGTAGTTACCAGTTAGTTTAACTTACATAAATTATCTCCCTTTAGTCTTCAGGTTCAAAGTAGGAATCCAACCTCGATTTTGACTTTAAGATTTACTAACATAATTATAGCCTATAATCTTCAAATTTATATAGATTGTACCAGCTTAACATAAAATTTATCTCCCTCTAAACTTCAAGGTATTAATTTAACCTGATTTTACATGTTTAACTTTAAGATAATTATAGAACTTTAATCCTCAAATTCACTTAGATTTTACCAGCTTAACAAACATAAATTATCTCCCTTTAGTCTTCACATCCAAAGTAGTATTCCAGCTTAGATTTTACTTTTCTTGTTAAAGATGAAAGAACCCTCGTTGAAATGTCACCGGAAATAAACTTCTAACTTGTAATCTATATAATTATGTCATGTGTTATTCTCTTTCCGTTATTAAATGCCACTTAAACAATATATTTTATCAGTTTAACTTCAACATTGACTTAGATTATATCGCTTTATTTTTCAAATTCAAGAAAATTGTCTATCCCCAACCCCCCCTTTATCTTGTTCCCTAATTTACTCATCTATTTCTAGACCTAAAATAGCAAACACACTGACCAATAAAACACATAAATGAGGAAGGAAATTTACAATGACTGGCAGCAAAGTAAGTGTGTGTAATAAAGGATAAAATTTGGGAAGAACAATATGATTGGAGTTGTGTAGATAGATCTATTAGAAGAGAGATAAACTCACCTTTAAATGGATGAACTACAGGTGTAAAGAAATAAGTCCTGGTACAAACTAATGGACTATTGGGTGAAACTGCCTGACAAACCTATATAAATAAATACAGAAACACATATTTTATATATTGCTTCATTTGACTTGTTATGTTGACTCCCTGTCAGTGTTGTTATTCGACAATACAAACAATGCACCTCTATTTTGTTGAAAACCGTATCCTGTATAACATTCACAAGATTTAATAAATTGGACAAAGCCATGATTTGTGATAGAATGGGTTCCACTTCAGGAATCAAAGAACAATTCTATAATGTTTAAAATTGGGATCTTTATTCTGTGATACAGAGCATCTTTAGCAATAGAACTCAGAAAGATAACTGCTATTATTCAAGCAGATAAGGTATTAATATGCAATGCACGTTCATTGTAGTTATTTTCCTGTTATTCTACTACAGCAAAAAAAATGAAAAAATATCATCTTTATTTTGCCATAGCTGACTCTGGCTTGCTAAGGTCTCAGGTTCATTCCCAATGTGGACTGAGAATTCCTCAGGATTTTCAGCCACAGTTTACAGTGGTGCAGGATGGAGAATCTGGCAATGAACGGTGTCTAGTCATTTGGAGGGGATGAAAAATCATGTCCTGTTTCACACATCATACAAATAGAAGAACAGTTGGAATTTGAAATAAGGGGATGAAGACCTCTACATCCTCTAAACATGTGTTACACATCATAACAAGTTTACGGATACATTACACAAAAAAGCTCAGTGTTTTAAACAATTTCTGTGTTAGAAGTTTTTTTTGGGTTGAAGATCATATGTTTATTTCATGTATTCTGAGCATTGAAATATATCTTTATTGTTAGGCTCTAGTCTGTAGTTACAGCGAGAGAACTCCTGATTTATCTTTATGAAATTTTGACTTATTTCATAATCCCGGTCACTTGGGGTAATATGGGACATGCAAATTGGGGTGATATGAGCCATTGGTCATAATGATTTGTAGAATAAATCATATAAGCTAAAATTATTTTTTTTGCTTTATTTTATTCATTTTAAAAGCAATATAATTACTATATTGGGAAAGGGGGAGGGGTAATATGGGATATAATTTTTATGCTGTGAAGTATTTTATAGGTATAATCATTCGATAAACTAAACCTATATCATTCAATTGAAAATGCGCTTCAAATTTTTCTTTTTGTTCTGGAATACAGTGTCAGAAATCTGTAAAATGCTGTCAGCTCATATTAAGAGTAAGACAATCGATAAGCTAGTGAAAACTTACCATATGATGAGGGAGTTTATTGTTGATTCCACTGGTTGATATATCTTCATATCTATCCATCAATTTATGTGATACTTTCTCTATTTCACATTGACTAGCATGTCTACCATACAGAACATAGGGACATCTACAACAACACAGTATATTATAAACCCTTAATCACAATATACAATATATAATATACTATCATTCCTTCACAAGCATTAATGTTACTACTAATAAATTATGATTGTAGAAAACAATTACATACACTGTTTCTTATGCCAAACTTTATATTTATGAAAGACAAATTAATTGTAATGAAAAAGGACATATTTAATTATGAGCAGCTTAACACTTTCACTGCAAAATACAAACATCTCCATTTTCACTTGCTCACGTAATAAAAACAATGAGATGGGGATACTCTTATTACTATAATATAGAGAGTTGTTTATGTTCTGTGCATGTCTTGATAGTATATTATTTCTAAATTTAGTATCAAAGCATCATTGATTACATTCTATACCTAAATGGTCAACAAACAGGATTTTGATTTTTAGGCAAATATGTTTTCCCAAGTAAGATACAGAATAAGACAAATTTAGTGGACTTGGGTACAGGGTGACCAAAATGGATCTGGTTTAAACTGTCTGCCAAAGTTGATCATTTGTTATTGTTACAAATGTTGAATGAGTAATAAAAATGTAAATATTACAAATAATAAACAGATTCAAGAAGATCATTGATCATAAAAATAAAATGTACACATCTTTATCAATTAATGCTAGTATTTTGCCTAAAAAAGGCCAGTAGGAGATGTGATTCTGTCTGTCAGCAGTGAAAGTGTTAATTGTGAACTACAATTTATGGAATATTGTAACATACCTGGTTTTGTTTTTATCTACGCCTGGTGAAACAATTCGCCCATGTTTATAATAACTAAACAATGGCTACAACAAATAAATTACAATGTTTATTAAAACACCTTTCAAAATACTTTTTGAATACAAAGGAAGGTAATGAGTGGGGGGGGGGCGCACAGCTAGGTCATTTTGTGACTAATTATAAGGTAATTCATTACTTTGCTGATGTACATGGTTACAGGGCTCCTGCACAGCAAATAGAATATAAAAGTGAAGGGAATGTAATTGAGATATCTTTTTACTAAATTGTACAATGTATTTACTCTATTTAAATTAAACCATTTGAATTCTTGCGAAATCAGTAATAAGCAAATCTGTTCCATAGGATATTCAATGAATCTCTTTTCGTGTGCCAGACGCTTGTCAAGCGATTTTTATGGTTGATTCTAATAAAATATATAAAGACATTAAACTTACCTCAGCTACAATTTCTTCCGTTAATTTCTCCATTTTATTGGATCTATAAATCAAGCAAACAAAGACAATATTTTAGGCCAAATTAAAAAAATCAGTATGCTTCTCATTTTCCATTTTATCAATGTTTAGAAAAAAAAAGTATTATACATCAATTTTGACAGTTCAAAGGAGATAACTCCATTTTTTAAAATCTGAATTGTCATGAACGGCTTTGATGGGTATTTTAGTCCTATTAATATGTAAAGCACTCTAAATCAATGTCCAGTTGTAAAAACAAACATTATGCCAAAATATTATTTTGTGATGAAAATAAAAATTCCGCCCTTCCCTACTTTGCTATATTTCAAAAGTCAATTGTCTGAAAAACATAAAAATTTATTTAGGTGGCCCTATATCTGGTATCTTCCCTCCATTACCCAGTAGGTTGGACCCTATTATGTACCACAATAACAATGTAACCTATTGGTAACGCTTTATGCTCAGAAACACCTTAGTTAATAACAAAATCAATTTCAGTTAATTTCAATTCCAGTCAGTAATACAAAACATAAATTTGAGCCCTTCACAAAATGCTTACAATTCTAGTTTAAATCTGGCCTCCATGTCAGTCCATTGTCTTTCTAGTAATTTCACATTCTATAAAAACAATAAATATCATAAAATTTATTATAATAAAAAAGAGAAGAGAATTTGAGAGAGAGAGAATAACAAATTGTTTAATTTTCTTTCAATAATTCACTTGAGTGTAGGGGTCTTTAGCAGTGGGTGGGAACTACGAGGTTGGAGTGGCGACCCTACTCCTTAATTGCGACGTACAACCGGGGATTCGAAACCACGCCAGTTAACTCAATGACAGGCTTTATGAAAAAGATCAGAGAATAAACAAGTTTAGTAAGGTAACAAATATCTTATAATTCTTCTTTGATATAAAGGATATAGATTCTAGTGAATTCAACATACAATACAATACACTAATCAGAAGTATCCTAATTTTCAAAGCATAATTAGTGCATATCAAAGGATGAACCAATCAGCAGAAATCTAATTAACCATACGGATAGCTTTGATGTTCAACACAGGCAAATGATCTTTATAATTAAAATCCATTTACTAGGGAGAAAGGTATTGACTTTCAAAGAAGGAAAGACCTATGATAATGTAATATTTATACCTGTGTAAGTAAAATCTCCATGGTAACAGGATCAACATGATTATATATTTCCTCTACTTTACCACTTACATCACAAACCTATTAATACAAACTTTTTTACACTCAAACAATAAATAAATGCAATAAAACACTTAGGTAAAAAACTGAAATATTTTGTACAGCATAATGGTCTAAATAGCAACAAGTCAACAGTGAAGGGTAATGCCCTCCGTCGAAATCCAAAACTAATTAGATTACACTTATTATTTAATTGCACATTTATCTTTTTCAAAAGTATCGGGCAATCAAACTGATTATCTAAACTTAGGTTTTGAAGTACCTGTTAGTGAAACTACAGTTAGTTTCATCACTCTCCATCAGTTAGAATCAAAATTATCTTGTCCCAAAGGATCGACCAATCGTGTCTAGAAGTAGCAACCATTCAAATTGCTTACCTCTGCTTACCCTAATCAAGTTTGAACATTCTAGCTCAAAAAGAAGGAGAGTTATTATGTCCCAAAAAGTGTGAAAGACAGACCCATTTTGAAAGACCTCTGCTTTTTTTCGAAAGGTTGGGAACAACAACTTTACATCTTTGATAATTACAGATTTCCAACTTAAAATCAACTTACCTCATAATTCATGGTAAAGAAACCACCACTACAAGATACAAAAAATGTAATAATTGAGAAATCACCTGTGAGAAATTTCTTCTTTTTTCAATTTGAATTTAATATAATAAATCTAAAACTTTTTGTTTGGATTCAATGATGGCCAATCCCCCCAAAAAGAAGTGACTGTATTGTAAATATACTTAAAGTGGCCCTAACAGTTATATTTTTAAAATGTATTAAAATAAAGCCCTAAAATATATGGTTTCTATAAACAGCCTACCTTGTTAACCTGTTAACTGTGTAGTTTTTAAAACGTTAACTACGCCCTATTGTGTAATTGATTTGACGTCATAACGTTAAATTACGTCATTTTTATTCCTGATCGGACAGCACTGTTGTAATTGATTATATACATGTTCTGTTGCATTTTGTATGTCAAATATATGTTCTTCCTTTGTTCTAAGTGTGAAATAATGAAATAAAAAGTTAAATCTATTTTTATATATTTTATTATGAGTCCCTTCTTACACATTTTTGACGAAATTTTATACATTTGATGAAATTTCATACATTTTGATGAAATTTTATACATTTGATGAAATTTTACACATTTGATGAAATTTTAAAAATATGATTAATTTTAAAAATATGATTAATTTTTGAAAACTATAATTCAATCGGTCTCCTTTTTGGGACAGAGGAGTGTAAATACAATTTTCCTCTACATCTCTTTGTGCAATAAATTTTACTCGGGGCGAGAGATATGGTCCAGGGGGGTGGGAGGAACTATATCAGTCCTGCACAATTTAGCGAGTGTAGTTCAGTTCACAGTGGTAGGTTTCAAAGCATGGAGTAATACACAAAGCCGTGTCACACTCTTTACACATGTAACTCGTGTCTCTCCTGGTTCCCTTTGATTGGCAGACATGACATCTCTTTTGAGGGTACTCCTTCTTGGGTGTTGGGGGGATGCGGGTAAGGAAGTGACGCTCAATGAGGCGCAACGGAGTGTCACTATGGGACAGACGCCCCACCTTCTTCTCTCTCTTTTGCACCTTGTACTTCCCAACTATCCTATCCACCAGTGACAGAATGAAGCTTAGTCTTGGACTGGTTCCTCCCATCTTCTTGAACAAGATATGGGCATTGAGTACAGCCATATCCAGGATATGACGGAACTGCTTGATATAAAACTTCTTCAACCTTTTCCGGGAACTTGGGTAGGCAGACAAGAAGGCGTCACTCAGGTCAACACCACCCATGGTATCATTGTAATCGCAGCACACTTGTGGTTTCATTACTGGTGGCTTAATTGGGTCGGCTCTTGCTACTTGCTTGGTTCTGGCATCATGGATGGTGCTGAGCATGTGAACGTCCTTCTTGTCTCTCCACTTCAGAAGCATCAGCTTCTCACTATAGACAGCTTTGATCTCTCCCTTACGAAGTTTCTGCTTCAGAAAATCTTTGGGTAGACCTTTGCAGTTAGGCCTAATGGTTCCAAGAGCATCAGTGTTTCTTGCACAGAGCTCATCATACAGACCAGGTGAGCTAAAAAAGTTGTCCATGTTGATACAGTTACCTTTGTCAAAGAACTACCGACCAAGTGTCAGGATTACTTTTGAGCCCATTGGTAGGTTCTTATTAAGCCCTGGATCATACACCGTACCCTCCCCTGTGTAAACAAAGAAGTCCAAGATGTAGGCTGAGCTGGATTCGCATATCTCAAAAGACTTTATCCCAAAGCGTGCATGTTTCCACCCCAGTCTTCCCTTCCCCAGCATAAGGGACTCGTCGATAGCTACGTCCCTCTCTGGCTGATAAACTTCCGAGAATCTTCTCTTCATGTGCTGGAGTATTGGCCATAATTTGTACAGCTTACGGGGAATGGTAACATCGTCTGCTGATTTGGTGTTGTCTGCGAAATGCAAAAACTTGTTCAAGAGGATGAACCGGTCACAGTCCATTACATCATGGAAGAAGGGTGTATCCAGAGAAGCCCTCTTTGAAAAAAAAAGCTGATATTCAGGCTTGTATACAACCCCCTGGAGAAGAAGAATGGCTAAGTAAACCCTCATCTCATTACCAGTAGTATCTTCCCAGTGTTTAGCTCGAGAGCGACGTTTCAGTCCAGGCCCCTTTTCATTCATGAACTGCTGGGCAAATAGGTTGGTCTGAGTTACGATCAGTTTAATCAATTCATCATTGAAAAAAAGTTCAAAATACTCCAGAGGATCTTCTGGGTTGTCAATGTTCACCCTCAAGCCAGGATTGCCAGTAAAGGGGAACCTGTCTCTTGCTTGCCCATGTGGACTCCAATCTCGATCAGGCACACGTGGTCCTCCTGCACAAGCCATCCCCTTGCGGGGCGCAGGCCCATCACCAGCAGCCCCAACATTATAACTAGTACTGGCACTAAGATTACCAGGATCATCATGATCAATACCCTCAGGCTCAGATTCCGTGTCTATGTCACTGGCGTTTATCAAATAAGCCTCATCCCGATAGTTAGTTTCATCTTCCGTATCAACGTAAGACGACAAATCATCATCTGACTCCAGAATCCTGTTCAAAACCTCTTCTCCAGAGAGCTTGCGCTTGCTTGATGATGCCATTATTGTCCACGTGCATATAGTCAAACTCGAAGCTGGTGCATATAGTCAAACTCGAAGCTAAACACGACGTTACTTAGGACGCCATTTTTTTAGCCAGAACGGGGCTGTGACGTCATGTTGTGACGTCATGATGTCACGTCATGCACGTGCCCAGACAAAGACTTTCCCGTCCTTACGTTACGCACTCAGGAGAGCCATATTACAAGTGACGAACTATGTTCTAAGAATAGGTTGAGGAAAATACCTCCAAGACGTTATATTACGTCTTACCCACACTGCGTGACAGTTGTCCATGACGTAATATAACGTCATACGCAGTTAACGGGTTAAAGAATAATCCTATCAATCCTATTAATCCTATAATTCACTATTGCCAGTTGAGAAATTGGCAAAAATATCATTTTCAATTTCGAATCTCAACGTTGAGAAGAACTCGGTTTTATAAACGATCACTGGTCTCTCTATATAAGGCAAAAGTGACACAAGGGAAGTAATTGTGTTATTATTTCCAATGTTAAATAAGCTATTATTAGCACCTGCTTAGTGGGTTGATGCTATATTGCATCTATTTAAAACACAAAAAGACTGTCCATCATTCTGGGCTAGTGGCTAGTATGACGCCTGTCACTTTGTTTTGGCTACAAAATAGTGTTAACCTACTTCCTTATGTAGACGCTGTTTTCCAGTGAAATGAAATGATATTATTACCAATCTGCTCAGGCCGAGTAGAAAGTATTTCATTTTTTTTATATGAATGGTTTCAAGTGTTAGAATGATGCCTATGATCGTATAATAGTGAGTTGACAACCTATTTAGTAAAAGACATTCAAATAATCATGTTTTAATTTTCTTAGAATAAATGGAATTTTCGCTTTAATTAATTTAAACAACATTCACAAAGTTGCAAAATAATAGAGAAATTATAAGAAAATACAATACTTGCCCTCCTATTTCATCTAAAGCAAAAGCTTGAACAATTGGCCATTTTTCTATTGCAAATTTATCAAACTTTCCACCATGGCCTGAAATAGAACACCACAACAACAAATGTGGTTAATGTCTTTTTTTCTGAACCAAACGACTTCTGTTGTCATTAGCACCCTTTAATTTATCATCATGCTTTTGGGCCAAGTTTGGAAAATAGTTGGTAGATAAAATTGGTAATTTTTTTTTTTGGGGGGGGGGGGGGGGTAATATGTAGTTTATTACCCCAAATAACAAAAAATGGCATATTTTATCAACAAACATTACAGTGACAACATGAAGTTAATCGTTAGCTATGAGTAAAGCATGGAATAAACAAGTTATTGTGAAACAGACCTGGTGAGAAAAATGGAATGCCGATACATTTCTTATCTTTCACCATGGCAACAAATGATAATATTTTAAAATCTTCCTCCATTTCTTCATCTTCAGCCTAAAATTAAAACAAACTTATAGCACATCCTATTTTTTCAACATTCAGTTCAAGGTTTCCATAATTAAAGGGGCCAGCCCGAATTTCAAAGAATCTGAAAATTACACGTTCATGAACGTATGAAATTTAAACGCTAAAATATAGAGGAATCGTGTATTCACCTTGTCTGAAAGTTTCAGTTCAAAATATTGAGTAGTTTGGACGTGAATGCAAAAAAAGCTTAACTGGCCACTAGCTCTTTTAAGTTTTTCTTTTAAATTGTTATGGTCGTTTTACTTGATAAGCGCGACTATATTTGATACCAATTTTAACTTAATCAATAGAGAGCTTTAAAAGTGAGTCAATAGGGTTATTAGATTGAAATATAGACTCGTTTTATCCAGACACTTCTGTGTAATGCAAACAGTACACAAGTCTTCGGCCACCGAGCCATACCGGCGATTGGAAGTTGTTTGAAAACGTATCACATAGCTTGAAGAAGTTGCTCGGATCTAAGTTAGAGACTATTAAGGGCTTTTTATACAAAATTAAGCAGTTTTAACCCCTAGAATGTTATCGGAATGGCCCCTTTAACCAGCTTTTATTGTACTTTTGTATACAAATACAAGAAAAGTTCTGATCTGTCATTTTGTATATTTTGTGCAAATCTAGCCAAAAGGTATATAAAATCATTACATGTCAGGACTCAGATAGAAGTTGCACTGTGATTTGTAATCCAGAGAAAGTAGTTGTGGGTGGTATATAGTATAGGTAATTTAAAAGAAAATAATAATAGCATAAACTAGTTTATTTATACCTAACAAACTTGTTTATAATGTAAGCACAAAACTGATCAAACATGCAATGCAAGCCCAGTTTTTCTATTTCAGTTGTTAACAATGACTGGTGCCCTTTTGTTTCACCACTAACAGAATCTTAAAATCTTGGTTAATGATCAATTTTAGCAAATGAAAAACTAGTGGATAGTAAGTCATTTAATTGTGACTTAATGTTGTAGTGTGTTTGTGAGAAAGTTGGGAGTCTTACAGAGAAGCCTAGATGTTACTTGTTCGATATGATTGTTTCAAGGCTGCCCCATGAATGTAGATACAACCAACTCACCCAAAGGTCTGTGATAGGACAATGATATAAATCAGACTTACCTCTGTATCAGTGAGACAATGATATCTAACATTAAACCAGTGTGATGTATATGGTAGTAAGTAATGATAGTTGATAACATTACAATAGATATCAACACTGTTACTGTTGATCACTAATATTATATCTGTAATAACAATAAGTAAATCATAAATATATCTTCATCTGGGCTAAAAAAAATGATTATATTTATAGGTGTACCAGGTACCTATTGTTAGCAATAAGTGACTTGTTAACACACTTTTTTGCCATTGTACAAAATATATCACTGAAATTTTAAGTTAAAATATCAAAACTATAGTATTAGAAATGGGGGGGGGGGAACTCAAAACTAATATTACCATCTAAATCTTCTTCATTAAATCCTGACCTACAAATAAACAAAGACAGTTATTTAACTGAGGTCTGTTAAGGAGTTCAGAATTTTTTTTAGACATTTACAATTTTCCTACTCCTAGGCAGCAAGAAGTAAAATACATGAGTCAACGTTTTTGATGGAAAAATATAACACACACCAAAAAAAACTTTTTTGCTGAAAACATAAAAATTTGTCAGCCAAATTGAAGTTCTCATTAAAAGATTTGTTAACTTTAATTCAGGTTGTGTAAGCTTACTTTCAAGTTAAAATTTTTTATTTTTCTAGCTCTAGGGAGAGAGATAGAAAAAAGGGGTTAAACGTCCACTCAACATGACTAGGTCATTTCGGGACTATCTAGCTCTAGCCCTAGGACTTAAAAATATCATATTTTTAGTAAAATAATAAGTATTAGCGTAGCACTAGAATAAGTCAACGCCTAGGAAACCTTCTTATTTCCAAAGGATGTTATTTGAGATTGTGTTGCTAAATTACATGCTGGATAACTCTTTCAAGGAATGAAGAAAACGTTATTAGCCGAAGGCTGAGATCTGGTACACTGGATAAAAACTGAGGTTATAATGTATAAAATATCTGAGACTAATTAATAGTATGATTTATACCTCTCTAACTCTGTTTTACGACTTGTGAAAAAATCAAAAAGCAAATAATTTGTCAGATGTTGACATCCTTCATTATATCGACTATCTATACCTGAAAAATAGATAAAAACATCAAATAATACACTAAAGATTTTCAATGATGAAGCTGTGTGGGGACATCAGAAGCCCACATTATATATAGCTACTAGCTAGCCTTTGACGTATAGCCTACATCTATCATGTAATATCCTACATTTATACTAGCAAATTACACAAATTCAAACTTTTACTTTATTGATCCGCAGCAACCATTCCAAAAAACAATATAACAAATAAAGTTTTATTATAAGATGTACATATATTTTCATAAGCTTACTCAGTGAGTAAGGTGCTGTCTCACTAACCAGTAGATTAAGGATTTGACCGAGAAAGTTCCACTGGATGTCAGTGGTGCAGGATGTAGGGCATATGGTATGAAAAGGAACATAAACTAGTCGCTGAGATTAGACAATAAGCCGAGGTCCTGTGTACATAAAAGAACCCTCGGACGTTGGAACTTGAAATAAGCGACTCCATCTGAATGACATATGCCCATCCTTGTTATCCCGGTCATTGTACTTATTCACTAAATAACTGGTACAGAAATTCTGTTTCCAGAAGTTTCCACTTTAAAGATTAATTTTAATAATTATATTAAAACTGTAACCTGACAATATTCAATATTGCAGGCTACAATCATACAGTAAAATTCAAACATATATTAATGAGATAAACTTTACCAGTTATAGAGAGAATAGAATCTGGAGAATCAGCCTGGCCATTGTTACCATTTAATAAAGACTGAATTCTTCTCAATCTACTGCCACTGAAAAATAAAACCGTCTTATAATCATTTCTGAATGATTTTATAAGTTTATTAATTATAAGATACAATATTAAAGACCAAAAGGAAAATACTGCATTCCAACAAAAAGTATTTATACTAAAAAATACAATGTCCAAACATTAATAAAGTCGATCAATGTGCCATAATATCTCATTTAGTGATGGGCCGATATGGCACCTGAAGGTTTTACCGATATCAGATATTGACAGCCAAACATATCGTCCGATACAGATAATTACTGATAGTGGGGGGTATTAAAGTATTACGCATTGATAAACCTCAAATAGCATGATAATCTATGTAGATATAGGTCATAGTTAATCGGTACTATTTTAACTCAAGAATCAAATACGAGCCCACTGTTCTTTGAAGTAATAATTGGGTCACGCTTCCTACACAATCATACTCTCACTCAGTTACGTTAAGATTCTCACTAGGCTATCTATTACAAACTTAATTATTTGATGTATAATAAAGTCGAGATAATCATATTTAAGTGTTGATTACGATATAATTCTCTAAAGTGATCGGTGCCCGTATGTCTAAAATAGATTACAGGATGTTTCATTCAGTAATGAATGATACATGTAGGCCTACATCAAAGAGAAAAGCTTCATGACTTGTCGTCAACAATGGCAATCACTTTACATATTCTCCCGCCATATTGTTAAAAATAATACCATCTAATCGGTAATATTATTAATTTATAAAGTATGATCTATAATATGAGTTATTATTTGTTGATACAACATATGTCTTATAATCAAATGGCATGATAATTTATGTAGATTATATGTCATAGTTAGTCGGTACAATCAAAAGTTTCGGGTGGTATTGTCGCACATGGAATGTCTGTCGGCACATGTGCAGAAATGGTATTCTAAAAATAATTCTTACTCTGTGCTATGGAGAGACCTGGGGACGGTTGCTTAAATCTCTGTTATCTTTTAACGATCCGTTAACTTTAACGGAGAGAAAGATTGTTGCTGGAAATAAAGGCCCCGAACATTCTGTGGTACAAATTTTTTACAATATTTCAATTGATGATACAAATTTCATCTTAACACACCTAATTGAAAAAATTCAACTGTATCGTATGATATAAATAATGAAAGGCCTTACGTAAACACTTTCAAATGTAACTTGGTGTTGGATTTAAACATATTTTTGAACCCTCTGGACAACTAAAATAGGATGTAGATAATGGATAATTTACACAACAGGTAGGACACTTAAAGTTAAACATATCGTAGTTAGAATAACTTCAATAAGCTAAAATTTTTTTTTTGACCTGTCAAGGCTCCCAGACTTGTTTACTGTCCGTTCCAAGCCTGAACTATGAATTATTATAGCCATGTTGGCCTACTCTTAATGTTTATATTCCTTCCTAGGGGCAGAGTTGATTTTGACGGGACTTGCCAGGGTAGGATTAGTGACCATGTTGTCGACAGGGCATCGTCGCCGTGGGAGTGACTTTTTCACACCCAGCGACTCACTACGACACTAGTCACTCGCAGACTTCCAAAGCGTTCATAGCAACGGGGCTAAATTTCGTTGTGTTCATAATTTCTGGGCCAGAAGGATGCGCTCACCTAACAAACTGATTAAATGTTTCATAATTAATGTGCCTGCGCGCAGACGATGGTCTTTTTAATTTGATTGAGGACATTTTCAGTTGAAGTTTTCTAGTGAGCAGAAAACGATGTCTGCCATTGCATGACGTCACTGTCAATTGGAGTTATCCGCCCCAACCTGCTTCCGTTTCCTTTTTTCTTGACTACGAATGTAAACAAAAACAAACAAAATTGGCATCCATAATTAGATCATGTTAATTTATGTGGAATAATCGACCTTGCTGACCCTAAAAACTAACGACAATTGATGAAATGGATAATTATACGTTTGATGAAGATGGAATACCAACTTTAGACACAGATTCATGTCCTAACACACCTCAAAATCATGGTGACAGTCTCATATATTCACAGCGAAAAGCTTCAACGACAACCGAACCTGACAGACGAATTCAAAGCTTCACATCGAGAGAAGACATAACAGATATATTTGATATCAAAAGCGAGGGTTTTGATTTTAAACTCTCTTATTCCACACAGACTTTAACATGGACCCCCATGAACCCCGTTGGAGGTCGAACTCGGATTAGTCGATCTCGATCAGCAAAAAGTTTCAAATCTTTGTTCAGATCCAACTCCTCATCTTCAATTGCTATAAATAAAAACACTTTAAACTTTCGAGACATACTTGGTGTAAAGATAAGACGCAGAAAGCGGGGTGGTCAGAAAGACGGAGAAGGATTCTGTCTAGGTTTCGGAATTCTGACCTATGAATTTAAAACCCCAAATGTGATGAAAGATCGAATGATTCATTTGGAACACCCTAGTGAAGAGGTGTGTGAAAAATGGGTAACCAAAATTTCTGAAATTTTAGAAACCTTTGATGAAAGGCCACGATCAGTTAAATTATTTCTACAGCCATTTGCTGGAGAGAAAGATGGCTTGTCAATGTTTCGACAGAAAATTTTGCCGTTATTTCGTACTGCAGATTGTAATATTGATATGACAGAAATACAGCATAATGAACAGGTTAAACAAGACTTAATCCATATCAATTTACTAGATTTTGATTGTTTAGTTTGTATGGGTGGTGATGGAACTGTAAATAAAGTTGTCAATGGACTTTTAAATCAGTCAAATAAAGATTACGGTATTGAGATGAAGCGAACAGTTAATCCTGTTCCAGCCACCATTGCTCTTGGAATTATACCAACTGGTAAAACCAATCATATAGCTCAGTCTATCATGGGAACTGATGAACCGGTGACAGCAGTTTTACATGTTCTATTTGGAAATCGAACCAAAGTAGATGTGTGTTCTATTTATCATGAAGAAAAATTTCAACGTTGGGCATTTAACAGTCAGTATGGTTTTGCTGGAAATGTTTTAACCTTTATGAAACGATATAGTGCTCTGGGTACGAAATGTGTGGAAGCAGCATTTCTTAAAGCTTTAACAAAATCTAAATTACGTACGTATGAATGTGACATTGAATATATACCAGGAGGGGAGACAGTCGCGCCTGTGTTTTGTACAAGATGTGTGACATACTGTAAAGTTTGTAGTGCAGAGAGCAACAGTGTTCATAATGATCTTGTGGAAGAACTTGACCCTATGGCACAGTCAGGATCAACCAGTTCTTTAATTGACTTGAGCAATACTTCGAATCCGTGGAAAACACTTAAAGGTGATTTTCTAAATGTTGGATTATTCACAATATCTGGGGTGTGTGATTTTGCTCCACAAGGTTTGAGTAAGTATACACATTTAAATGATGGTTGTATGGATTTATCTGTTGTTAAAAACGTTGACAGAAAAGATTTTATCAGATTTCTTCGTCGTCATGGAAATTCTAAAAACCAATTTGATTTTCCATTTGTTGAGACATTTCGTGTGAAAGAAGTTCGTTTCCGCCCAAGGTTTCCAAGTAGCTGGAATTATAAAGATCATGATTTTAATGAGATTGATTATGAGATGTCAAAGGTCAATAGAAATCAAATTAACAATCGTTCAAAGTCAATGCAGGTTATAACGGATCTGGACAGTGAAGACAGGTCGTCAGTGACTTCAATGAGCTGGGGAGGAAATGGACGTCGAGCCGAGAGTGCGATGACACTGCAAGCTTTATCAATTGATTCCGATATGGAAGAATCCGATTTACACGAATCTGACGGTCGATCAAACTACAACATGCAATCACAATCCAACTTGGCCGGACCACAATACCGCATGACATTTTATGATAAAGAACGACAGAAGCGCAAGAAACATCAACGCAAGAAGGAAGAAAAACGTAAAGATCGCGAAGAGAGAAAAATGCGATCTGTATGGAGTGTCGATAATGAGATTTGTGCGGATTTAGAATTAGATTTTAAAGTGCATCATGGATTGTTAATAGTTTGTGGTTCTGGTCTGAATCCTAGTACGCCAGCGCAGGAGGTGAAGTTTGGGTGCTTACCAGGATTATAAATTGATTTGTGATGAAGTGAACACACAACCATAATAATACTGTTGTTAAATTTTTGTTATACCCCACCGACTGTTTCATCTGGATGTTGCCTTTTAAAACCAAAATCAGAGTTTATTGTCTGTGCGATAGATTTGACAGTTCAATAGCCAACTTGGGCCTCCTAAGCAATTACCTGTGTTAACGCCCTAACAGTTACGCCCCCTGTCCCCCCTATACTTTTTAGCCCTGCTTTTTTTTTTCTCCCTTTTTCCCATGTTCTATAAATAAGTCTTGCGTTGGTTTTCTGCAGACTCTAAAATTTATGTATTATAACAGTCCGAAGCAACATTATTTTACAAAACCATACGCGGTAATTATGCCACAAACCTTACACAAAAAAGGAACCCTTTTTGTGACCAATTCAGCATAAACACAGAGTATTATTGTAATTGGCTGTATCTTTCATATCTGATTCAACAAAACTTCCGTTTTCAAAATCATAACATCACTTAATCCTACTTCATATATTTCAAATGGTATGGTACATGTACTTATTTGTATCAAAATCATATATATTTTTTCATTTTTTTGTCTTCGATTTTTTCCAAAAAAAAAAAAAACTGTTTTACCCACAAAATGGCAAGGCATTGATGTTAACTATGGTAAATTTCTTTTATATAACTGGACAGATTGATTTGCTTTTTATGTTGAGATTTATGTTGAATAAGTTAAAAACTATATTTTTATGTTGTGCCATTCAAGTTTAATGTTATCAAAATGTAGTATTAGTTGAAAAGTATTCAGCCCATTTTTTTTTTACAGAAATATAAATTTCTTATTCAAATACTGGACACATTATATTTTAAATGAGCTAATCAATGGCAATTTATTTAATTTAAGGTCTATATTAAACCAAATTTTAACGATGTTCTGTTTTTTTAATTGTTATGAATACAGTATTGAAGAGAGATATAGACACCAAAAGAAATTTATTTAAATATATTCTTTTAATTTAATGTTGTTAAGTTTTTACCTGGTTATTAAGTTTTGACTTTTTTTATAACCAAAAATTTTTAAATTTTACTGCTGTAAAAAAAGGATAACAAACATTGTAGGCCTATTATGTGGTCGTATATAACTCTCACCCCTGTCTGTCCATTTATTTGTCTGTTGTTTACATTTCTTATTACCATAATGGAAGCTTCAAAAATTCCTCATACAGTGAATAATAATATATCTTTTTGAAATTTGTGTGACTTGTCTATCTAATTGAAATAAACTTGTAAGTCTATTGATTTTCAACATTGTTTATTTTGCTGATAGTAAGAACCCTTTTGATTTTTAACAATGATTTCTAGAAATATTTCCCTCTGGCTAGCACGCTAAACTAGTTCTTAGCTTAAAATTATTGCCCAATCTTTATCAGTTAGCGAATGTAAACTGATCTGACTATTTAGCTGCTGATGTGTGTAAGTTTTTTTTATGGTAACCTTAATATCATCCAAAGTCAGATTGTTTTAAGTTTGTATATCATAATAAGGAACAAGATATGTTGTTTAATGTTTGTATAACATAACACAGATAACTGTTTAACATAAGAAACCAAGATCAGATTGTTTCAAGTTTGTATATAATATAAGGGAAAGCTAAGATTGTTTCAAGTTTTAAACATTAGGGAGAGATAGATATATAATAATATTTCAAAGTTTTCCCTCTTATGTTGTCATAAGTAAAAATTAATCTGCAACAGGCCCTAGAAACTTAAATTATTCTAGCCACAAGTATTAAATATAATTTAATTATACTGCTCATTATCATTACTGCTGAAACACGAATAGTTGAAAAAAAATATAAAATATGGTAGCTTTCATTTTTATAATTATTTATAATATCTGGTGTAGCTAACTTTTTTAGTTACCAGTTTTATTTTACTTAACTTATCAGTATTTGTTTTCAAAAATGATTTAATGTATTTGTGATACCTGTATGTAATATTAGTGTTATATTGTTATAGCCCCCCTCCCCACAGAACTACTACTGATATCCTGCTATGTATGTGTGCTTTGTTTGTGCAATAATACTGTTATACATGCTTTTCTAAAAATGGTTTGTGTATAAAGTAACTAAACTAGTATTAAATATTTATCCAAATTTAATTTTACATGTAATTCATTCTAAAAACAATTCCTGGGAAAATTTGGAGTAATGAATAAAGTGCAAAAAGAATTTCTAGAGTGATTTGCTGTCAATTTCATGTCTGTTATCAATATGTTGGTCAGATTTATAAATTGTCAATGATTAGAAATAAAATGGG
The DNA here is from genome assembly GCA_917208275.1 of Patella pellucida. NCBI lineage: Eukaryota > Metazoa > Mollusca > Gastropoda > Patellidae > Patella > Patella pellucida. The sequence goes on from OU795039.1 coordinate 23,763,114, forward strand.
TTATGGGGTTTAACGTCCTATTTTTCTGCACTGACTCACAATTGACGACAACTTTACGCCATACAATGGGCTCTAAGGAAATTTCACCCTGAATACCTTTTGAATTTTTCCCGTCTTCAATTAGCCCAGGTACGGTGCTTAAGCGTAGGACGTTAAACCCCATTTCATTCATTCATTCATTCCTTTTGAATTCCTTGGTTTTGCGTCCCAACTTAACGACTAGACAGTGTCCTACACCACTGACACAGGGAAACCACACTGGAAAATTCTTGACTGACACAGTGGCTGTTTAACCAGGTCTTCGTTTCACTCCCAGTGTTGGCGAACAGCCACCATGTTGGTCAAGGATTAAAGTACCTGTCTGGCTTCTTACTTATGACTGTATATCAAAATATAATTAATATGAAAAGTATGGTCGGAAAAAAACCTATTATATGATTGTATATGAAAATGAAAAGTACTGTCTAAAATGAAATGGGGTTCTGCTCCTAACCTGAGCTAATGAAGACAGGCATATGCCATACAGTGTGCTATGAGGGAAGTTTTGCCCGACTAGACAGCTGTTCTGTCAGGCCTTTCATCCTGCATCACTGCCAAGGGGAAACCATGCCAGAAATTCTGGATGAACTTTCTCGGCCAATGCAGGGATCGAACACCCAATCTCCAGGCTAGTGAGCCAGCTTCCTACCCACGTGATCCCCAAAAGTATGGTCTACCTAAACTCTTAAGATTGTATATGACAAGATCAATAATAAAAGAACACATATTACCATCAATCATAGGTTAGTCCAAAATAATGTCTTTTGATGGTCGTGATGGTAGATGGTAATCGATGGATTTAATGTTGATTTGCCTCTTGCATTCTGCATTAATAGGTCTAAATTTAAAGCCAACAGAATTGACCATAATCAATTAATATTTGACCTGATGTGTCTTTTTGTTTATCTGGTCTAACAGTAATTAAAAGAAGTTTGTATTCAATCCACAAATGGACTTAACACAGTGACTACAATTAGAGAGAGAGAGAAATGGGGTTTAACATCCACTTAACACAACTAGATCATTTCAGGACTGACATATGGTTTAATTTTATTCAATAATTCGCTTGTTCGTAGGGGTCTTTAGCAGTGGGAGGAAACCAGAGCGCCCGGAAAACTACAATTACACGTTTACACGAATTAATTATGTCACGGTACTAAAACATACAGTACATAAACAGTAGTAGTCTGTTTTCAGTGTTTTGTATTACAGAAGTTATCTGTTCATTCATAGTGCTTTTACAAATCTTTTTCACAAGGGGGAGGTGTTGATTGAGTGGTATACAAATGCGTTCGATTTACATCTTAAGGTGTGGCATTGAATCAAGTGCCATACTTTTGATCCAACGCTTGTATGTGACCAGGAATAGAGTCAACTGGAAAGCATCGGTTTAGACTGACCTGAATATTTAACTAGATATTAGTTATAATAATAAGTATTATTAAAATACAGATGTGACGTCATCCTTTGATGTTGGCGTACCATTATTTCAAATAATGTACTGGCAACTTGCCAATAGTACATTATTTCAATATTAGACTGGCATGCCGATTTTCACTGTAAACGCACGTGCGGAGTATGACCGAGTGTCTGTATTTTAAGTAGTTTAATCGTCTCTGGCTTAGACATTGCGTAATATATTGTAAAAACACTCGGACCTACGGTCCTCTTGTTGTTACAATATATTACTTAATGTCTCGCCCTCGACCATTAAACCACACTTAATGTCCATTTGTAATGCGCTAGAATCCGAAAAGTTTGATGAGAGTAATGAATGTAGTTAAACATCATCTAATTATTACCTTATATTTTACAGGATCACAAGGTTTGTCATCATGACATTGTGAATAAATAAAACTTATATATAATATAGTTCTTGATTCAAGTTTAATCAATTTTTACAATAACAAATTATTTGTAAATATAAAATCAAAAATAAATTACTGTAAAAGCATAAAAATTATTATGGGACACAATTCATTATGTATGATGATGTATTTTCTTTGTGGTTATAAATATGACAATATTAACAAAAGGAGAGCCTTTATCATACAATCTTGAACCAACCTTTATTTACGCTGTTCTGAGAAATCTGGAACTGCCCTTTTAAATATTGCTAATGTAAGTTTTCATGATACCATGTTTCATCACATGTATGTTAAATCAAAATGGAAGCAAATAGTAACATTGATTTCTTGCTCACATTATTTTCTTAATTTTAAATTAATTTGATCAACTTGACTGTATCACACACAGTGGTGGATTATAACGAAGGCCTCCAACCACCGCCACTGATCTGACATTTTGTAATTAAAAACAATCATCACTAATATAAGAATTATCACAATATTGTTCGACTGGATTTTTAATTTGTCTCCAACATAAACATCTTTCACTGTCCTACTATATTATTAATTTCTTCACTTTCAACTTCTTTACTTTTACTTTGTTCTAAACTACTTCCACTTTCACCAATATTTTTGGTCTTCAGGCTATCAGTTCTCTCTGTTTTACATTTAGTTAAAACTTTATCTAATCTAGTTATAAATAAATCAATGTCATTTCGCGTCATTCCAATCGCAGCCGCTGCAGTTAAATATGAAAATGGATATACATCTGAATGTGAACCAAAATTTTTGAACAAATGTCCTCCAATAGTATTATTTTTACCAGGAGCAACAACTCTGAAATATAGAAAAAGAAATTTTGTAAACATGTAGTCTAAGACAGATTATTCGTAGCTTCCATCTGCCATTCAATGTATGGTCCAAGAAAATTGATTCACTTAATTCTGCCAATTGCACACATGTTAAAAGAAAAGTTGTAGATATCTTATTTGTTCTAAATCTTGAGAATTCTTGTAGATTTCTTTCGATAGGATCTTCCTCAAATCAACAGACTTTTAGGTTCTGTTTTCTCAGATAAAAATATGGAAATATTGACTCACTTTAAATTTAATAAACAGATGAAATTTTACCTTGTTCCGGACACAAATCTAGTGAACAACATTGACCCTACTTCTGTTGGAGGAAAATTGTCATCTAAATTAGATAAAGTCATACCTAGAAATACAGTAAAATCATACGTATTGTCACCTTGATGAGAACACATGGATAATATGTTGTCGAGTTGAGGAGAAAACATGGATAACATGTTGTCGAGTTGAGGAGAAAACAAGGATAACATGTTGTGGGGCTGAGAAGAAAACACGAATATTGGTGAAATAAGAGTGTAAAATCATTGACGCAAACAAATTTTTTGTTTTTATCTTTCCACTAGAATAGAAACCATGAAATTAAAAAACGTAATATAAGAATTGTATCAAAAGTTCTGATATAAAGTACTGTAGATCAATACAACACAACTTAGGTATCATGTAGTTATACTGTTTTAGCAGGAGTTTCTGTATTTAATATTTTATTTCAAACCAGGTATTTTGTTTCCACTGTCAGGTAGTACAATATGGTCTGTCTAGATTAGAAAATGATTGTTGGGTTTACTTTCACTAACAGTATCGAGTAATTAACAGACTAATTAATTAGAGTTTCGCTCCCAGTTTTATAGACTTACTTACCGATAGAAATTGGGTTATGTTTTGTTTGTAATAGTCTTTCTCCATGTATAATGGCACAAGATTGAAGCCTTTCAGTTAAATATTTACACAATTCCTTCCTCTCTGATAGAAGATTTTTATAACCTGTTGTTCCCATAGAAACAAGAGTTATAAATAGATCTATAGATGGTGTGGCTGACGCCCTTCCTGTTAAAAAAGATAAATTTGTATTTTTTAACTTAAATGAAGTTTGAAAATTACTATTTCTGTATAATTTATCCCACAAATATCCTTACAACTTCTGCACAAAATTCTACAGATGACATCCTGTGTTGAGGCACTAAATCAACAGTACCGTATATAATATATTCTTATCAATGCAGATGACCTGAAATTCATGATATAATTGTACAGACTTTGGCTTTAATTGTTTTATATATTTTTTATATGTATTTATTACATTTTGACTTTAAATAGATTACATCCCATTCTAGGAACATAAATTTCAGAATTTCAAACTGAATCTGAGAAATAAGTGAAATTCTAACCTGGGTAATTTTTACCAACTTCTTCTACAAGTCCAGCATCAAAACCAGCAATAATAGAGCCTCCAACTGGTACCATGAAATTCTTATCTAAACTTTGAACAAACAAGTCAACACGGCCAACTCTAGCTGCCTGGATGACAGAATAGAAATCAGCAAAATTCATTTAATGTTTACCAACTTTCATAAAACTCTACAATGTGATCTCAACTTGTAAATGCCCATGTATTAACAATTTTATTAACACTAAAAAAATGTGTGGTTTCCCGGCCAATTCTAATGTACACCAGGCCCGTAGACAGGAAGTTGTTTTTGGGAGGGCAAAGATGTTTTCAGGAGGGCCAACTAGCATGGGCATCTGCATGAATTTTGCGGTAAAGGCCAATTTTCTTGTGATATTGGGGGGGGGGGGCAAGACTCAGTATTGGGAGGGCAGTTGCCCCCCCCCACGTGCCACACTAAGTTATATTAAAGCCCCAATACCACTCTTGTTGTAACTGAATAATATGTCCCAATCTTTATTCTGGTCAACAAATTGCACTAATTTACAATATTCCAATTAAAAAATGATACAAATTTCATCTTAACACACCGAATTTAAAAAATGCAACTTGGATTTAAACATATTTTCGAACCCTCTGGACAAGTAAGATAGGTTGTAATGGATAATTTACACAACAGGTAGGACACTTAAACATCTTGTAGTTAGAATAAGGCTTATTTTTTTTTCTGAACCTGTCAAGCCAGCAAGAGTGTTATTGTCCCTTTAACAGAAGAAAAGTTGTCAATTACCAAAACAGCTTGCAATTTTTTTGAATTCCACAATATTACCAAAACAGATTGCAAATTTTTTTGAATTCCACAATATAATGAGTATTGAACAATTCCACCTGATCTAGAAAACATTTATTTAATACCCTGTCATGTATTATGTTCACTTTCTTAAAATCCAAACTGTACAAAGGATAGTAACTCTTTATTTCGCTATTGAAAAATGGTTCTTTATTGCAACCCAAAGAACCATCTTTCCTGGCCATGGGTTACTGACATAAATTTTCTTAACCAAAGAGTAATAGTTCTAAACACAATATATTCTAGTGTACAATGGGTCTTTATTAATAATGTCCTCCTAAAACGGCAACAATAAATAAGACATGTTTGTAGGCAGAGGAAAATATACCTGTTGTAATAGATGTGTACATTTTGAAGCTTGTAAACCATAGGCATTATTAACCAGGTGTGGAATATCATATTCTTTACATAGTAAACCAACTTCCTCTAAACTGGATAATAAAAAATAAAATATGTATAGGATATTAACCTATCCGAAGGTGCTATATTATATAACCCGCGGGCGCAGCCCAAGGGTGATATAAATATAGCAACTGAGGTATGATTGGTTAATATCTGACATATACAACGCCCACCCTTAAATTTAAATGGACTTTTCCATTAATATTCAACAATGATTGGATAACGGCTCGGTAGTTTCCGTCAAATAACGAAGATTACCGATTAAATCACGTGCAATTGCGAGATGGTATTTTTGTAAACACGGCGCCATTTTGAAGAATTGAATTTCATACAAAAACAAAATGGAATTAATACGAAGTCAGACGAATAATCAATCCCTTTTAGCCAACATACTGACGATGGAATTGGCGTGAATGCAACTATCGATGAGGATCTATCCAAAGCCTAAAGAAAATTTGGATCAAAAGACATTCTTTCCCGATAATTCTGACAGTGAACTACGATTGAAGGCTTTTGCTTTGATTTATAGAGAGAAGGATTTGGCCGCAGTTTTATTTAAGTGCATGGACTGTACCAAAAAATAGTTTATAATGGAAATCTTGGGCGATAAATACTTTCAAGTCTAGGAGTGTGTGGACGGAAAGAAGATTCTGAAATATATGGATAACCGATTTAAATATGCTGATAAGTACGTCGTCTATTTCTGTCTTGAATGTTTCAAACTGTTCCATAATAATTTTTAATTGTCAAAATAATAAAAATTTATTTCTGTGTTTTTTGTATTATTTCGATCGTCAGCGGTTGATATGAGTCGAATACATCGACCTGAGATGACGTCATTAGCGGTTGATATGAAATATCAACCTGTCACGACGTCATCAGCGGTTGATATGAACAGAATATCAACCTATGATGACGTCATGACAGGTTGTTATGAGATATAACTGCTTTGCACATCAAAGAGAAAACTACCGCCAGTTGTATATATAAACATATAATCCTTAATATACATATGGAAATACATTTCACTAAAAATATTATTATTTGCTTGATAACTACACCTGTATGTGTATTGAAACGTAGCATGTTAATAAAATTCAGAAGTACAGTAGAACTTGTATTCAGCAGGCACCCAAGGGAAATTTCAAAATGCCTGCTTAATGGAGGTGCTCTTTGAATAAAGGTGTACAATATTGCCCAAACCCCTACCATAACAAAATAAAGATATAGACTGCATATATCTTTTATTCATGTAGTATTACAATAACAATACATGTACTTTTTATCTAGTTGTGAATTCAAAGGAGTCTTGTATATAGACTGCATATATTTTTTATTCATGTAGTATTACAATAACAAAACATGTACTTTTTATCTAGTTGTGAATTCAAAGGAGTCTCGTAGGCCCTATACATGTTAGTAATACTGGAACTCATGTCCCCCAATATTTCTTTTACTTTAATCATAGCGTCTAAAAGCGTTTCAAAATGCCGTGAATTTGAGTATTTCACACCCCAACTATTTTAGCTATTACGCGACCACTTAATAAAATAGGGAACGAACATCAATACTTGCATTGATAAATTTGACCGTCGCTGAATCTTGCGCCGAACGAAGATTCTTTACTAAAAGAATCTCGAACATAACTTCGGTAAACTTGTCATTCTGTACCAACCTTAGATACTACTGTCTACCATTGTGATGCATTCGATAATATTTATCCATTTTTGTGAAGAAAATCGATGAATTAATATTATTTTATCATGGACAAAAAACATTCGCGGATTTTATCCCCGATTTTACAGGGGATGTAACTCTGTATGTAATATTATAGGGGGCGCTAAAAACGTATGTTTAATAACTCGGTATCCTTTCATTTTATTCAATCAGTATCAATCAGTGTCGTTACGCGTGAAAACTATGATCAGGTTAGTCGTTTAATAAAACAAAAGATTAATAAACAGATAATCCCGGGTTGTTTGTTATTTTTACATTTCTTTTTACCTGATCAGTGGGGTTCCAGTTAATTAACTACTACTCACGGGATTAGCGGGAGTGTTACAAAGAACGAACGACAATGGCCGTTGAATAGCCGATGTTTTGTTGATTTTATTAGTAAAATCGTGACCGTTGAAACAAGAGAATTGTGACGGGGGGAATTAATCATGATGCCCGTTGCACGCGTTATCAATTCAGACTCTTTCTTAGTGATAGTAGTGATAGTAGTTATTTCAAGCCAAGTGAGTAAGTCATGTCAAGACAGTTCAGTATCGTTCGCTTAAGCGAGAACGCGATTGTCCGTGACAGTTCACCCTCATTCGCTCAAGCGAGAGCGGGATTCTCCGAGATGTGCTCGCTTAATGGATAAAACAGCATGATCGGGAGCTAATATAAGTGCCCGCTGCACGCGTTGAACAGGTGCGTGTTTAGTAGAGGTTAAATTACTTAAAAATCGCTCGGGGGGATTTTTTGGTGTTCGTTGAAGCGAGTGTTCGCTGATTATGAGTGCACGCCGTAGCAAGTTCTACTGTAGTATATCCACACAATTGTTTATTTTACAAAGATATAGTTCACCAACTCTTGTTGAGTGCATGATTATTAGATTCTCTGATGGTATTTTCTAGCAGACCTGCAGACTGGAAAGAGGAAATCGAACTGTGGATGTTAAACCGAGAAACATATTTTAACATCCACAAAATCAAAATCAAAAGATTCTGAGATTATTATCTTTGTTTGTGGATTTTCCCTTGTTCTGAGTTTCTTTTCATTTTGACTGTACTTGCAATGTCTGTGTATTATATGTTTTATATATGGGGTTGTCATAATGGTGTTTGCTTGTGGGTGGTGTGACCCTTCTGCACTTACCATTAGACATTTTCGGGATCCCAATTAACAAAATTACCTGTCTGGTATTCTTGGCGCAAAACAACTTGTAGTTGTCATTACACATAAAATATTATCTGCTCCGAGCAATGATATTTTTTCTTTAATGGCAGCCATGTTGGTTTTTAGTTCATCTCCATCCAAACTGTTCTCTATGACAACCGGCTCAAAACCTTTAAAGCAAATCACAGTTGACTTATTCATTATTTACTAAACATGTGTATATAATAATTATCCATAACTTTGATTATTCTCGGTACCGTAGTTGATTCATGCCTTGATGTCTTTTATTTTGTTAATAAATTTCACTTACAAAAAAACTTTGCCCTAAATTGCAATCATGGGACAAAACAAGCTAAAAATGTCATTTCTGAAATGCTGTATTGTACTTCAAGCAAAGGCTGACCCCAACTGGATGAAAAACAAAATGTGTTATGTCTTGAGTCGTTCTGTAATTTAGTTACATACCTGCTGTTACGATCGATTTAAAACATGACTTCTGATCTATTCGTGGCCATATTACATATTTAGCCGATCTTCGTTTCTGTCGTAATGTCAACATACATAATGATAGACTCATTCCTGTTGCCATAGGTACCACAAAACACCCTTCCACAGATTTTATTCCTAAAAAAAACGTATATGATTATTAGTATGTTGTATATATTACCATGTCTACACCTTGACTATCTGGTTAAAACTGTTAATTTTAAATCCTCCAATAAAATATTTTCCGTTGTACATGTATAGACTGATTTCAATGAACTAATATTATAAATGTCCTTTAGCAGAAATTATTATTGAATAACAAATGCAAAGATAGGTTGCCAGGCAATGAAACATACGTCCACAGCAGCTAAATTGTCCGGGCAGTCAACAAGAGTTGTTGTATATTTTCACTTTTTTTCGGTAATGAAACATTTATAATACACTCAAATCTGATTAAGAATTTGTTTGACTTTGATAAAGTTTTCCTCCATGCTTACGTTTAGTGTATGAAACATTTAATATCATGGATTTAGCTGTCCAATTTATCACAATTCATTGAAAGTTAAGACCTTGAATTCTGTGTATAAATCTAAAGTCAATCAGATGATAACTTTAGCCTCAAGAGCGTCCACAAGATTGTTTGAAGTGATCAAGGGCCATACCTCTGGCAGTAATTAACGGGTATCGCTGAAAATCAATAGGCTTCTTTGTCTCATGACCTTACACACTGACCGACAAAGGGGGCGACGACAAATTACGACCCATTTCCATGTGGGCGTATAAAAATTCAACAAAAGTCAGTCCCATTTGCCTTGAAATAGTATTCAAATTTAAATATCTGTGTGCCATTCAATTTAAACTCAATACTCAATTTTCGATCATAGAAAGCAGGAGTTGTATATGACTCAGTCTTTTCATGTGAGCAGGGCTTTAGTCCTGTCTAGAACCATACCTGCTATTTTAATGGCATCCAAAGCCAGTGAGTTTGTTAATTTCATTAATAAGCTGGAGCCAGCAGCTTTAGGTTGTACAGCTGTGATATCACCTGATCTGCCTATACCATGTCCTAGACTAAAATACACAAAAAAATCTATATTAGATGCATAATTGTGATCAGTTAATGTCACCCAATTTTCCTATGACATGCATTATGAATGACAAAAACTAAAATTGACAACATAGATAGAGATTTGTATTCAATCATATCACCCAAATAATCTTCCTAAAGCAAGCGAAAATAGCATGCCTGACAAGATAAAATTATGGCCACTGGGAGTTTTAATGTGCATTTTTGACATGTCAGCTGATAATAGGAGTTACATGCTCACCTAACAAACTAAAGAATCCCAGCATAACTGGTAAAACTTGCATGGTGATTACAAGACATCTGCCTGACAGAGGTAACAATTACCAACTACATTAAAGACACATTATGGGAGATTAGATAAAGAGTTGGCAGTTCTCAATTTAAATAATTTAATAGTTAAAAACTAGATAATGTAAAAGTAATTTGCTGAAAATTTCAGTCAAATTGATCCACTAATTTAAGCAATTGAAATTTACGCCTAGATACAATTTCAGGCCTAAAGAAAGACCTGCAATGTAATAGACAGATTTAGCTCTTGCATAATTAGCTACATTCTGAAATGAAATATCAATATTCACCCATAATGTCTTTTATAAACTAATGAAGAGTATATTCTGGCCTCTCTTTCACCGACCCCACAATTACCATTAAAATTATTACTGTCCATAACGGCCACATCCTGTAAAAACATCTCTATGGTAACATCATCCCAACCACACTCTGGTAATTTTCTCTGAAATTATTCAAACTATTAATGACACTTGAAAAAACACATACCAATTACGATAACAAACCCTAATGATAGAATAAGTGGTATCAAATGAACAATAACTGTCCTATATTTCTAATACATGCTGGTCTCGGCTTGTATGTTAGGTTTGGGAGTATAATTATAAACATTATTTAGATCGGACAGATATGTTGGATTAGTTCCATTGAAACATCTATATACATGGCAGTGAATTTGGTAGTGGGTTCTCAATTAGACAGGCAGCCAGTGAAGATCTTTTAATAACTGTTGGTTATGTACTCGTTTTGAAGCATGACTGAAGTATTTTGAATTATTTGCAGTTGCTGTTGCAATAATCAAGTTGAGAAAAGAATAGTGATCTTACTCTAACAAGTGTGTGAGCAGAGTCTTTTTAAAACCTTTCAAATGAAAGTAACATATTTTGCACAAGTGATTGTGCTAGTATATCAGAGGTTCTTTTTTTTTACCAACAATGGCAACAAGCATGACTTCTATCTTGTTGACTTGAGGTCATCCAAGACTTGATTTTCTGAGTACATGATGATGTAACGTGGAATGAGTCAGTATATTGAGTTGGCATGTAGGCATCAATAATCTGGGTTTCATCTGCATATGAATGAGTATAAGGAGAATAAGACAGGACCTACCACAGAGCCTTGATGTACACCACAGGCTAATGGGGTTGTTTCTAATAACTCATTACCAATCAGTACAGACTGAGTCTGGCCATGTAGGTATAATTTGAACCACTGTAAGGGATGGTCTCCGATGCCACACCTTGCTAACAGATCAAGCATCACAAGTGAGGCAACGTCTGAAGGTCAGATGTTCACGAATTTTCGTTAACTGTAAAAATTCCATTCTTAAATTTGAAATATATTGGCTGACGGCAGCTACGAACCGGTCTGTGCAGGCGTCAGTTTACGATGGCGGTCAGATTTAAACGAATGCTGTTTATCTTATTCTAATGTTGAATTCTACATGAAAAAGGTGTTGGATTGTTATAAATGTGTCGGTTGTGGCAGAAAATTATTTATTTTGGGGATCAAGGAATAGACAGTAATAAGGATTCTAAAACAGCCTTAGAACCGAGATGGAAGCCTTATTTTCATACTACTTGTTTTTGTTAAGCGGGCCAGGTAGGAACTGTCAGTGGCTTGTCCACTACGAGACAGTTCCAAAGGAACTATCCCGCTACCACTGGCACTACCTAGGCCTACTCACTGTCACTGCGCCCCTGTCTCAGTCCATCCCGTAGATAATGTACATAGGTGAGCAATGATACACCTCCAGACATCCTGGAACTCATGATTCTTGTTTTATTTGCTTTTTAAAATGTTCTTATTTCATTTCCTCCTTCCGGCCGATAATGACTAAACAAAATTATCGTATCTCCCATGACCAAGTTTTAGGGTTAATTCCTCCTCGCGATCTCCCAATTTTAATTTAACTTGTACACTTACATGCTGAATCAATTGCCGGATAGTGTTTTCCCGAGCCTGCTTAGCTTGAATACCCTGATGTATATAATTGCTAGGCACGAGCTTCTCACTCAATTTCAAACTTTCTTCATTCATCGTTATTTCATGTAGTAAACCAGTCAGATTTGTAATATTTATAATACTTTCACTTAGCTCTATTTTCAGCGGAAGTCACACATGTCATTAACACTTGATCATCAAGTCTCTTGGTGATCCACAAAATATAAGCGTACGAACACTAAACTAGATATTCGAGACTAAGCCCAAACTGGTAATATTCGGGGTTTTGTTTCTTAACAACGGTAATACTTATATTGGAAAGCGACTAAGTCATGCACATATTAACCCTTTTAGATCAAAAGGATAATTTTTATTTATCACCCAATAATACATTTGACAGTAGATATCGCTTGTGTGTTAAATGTGATATCTACAGTGTGGTGATATCACTTTAGTGATATATACACAGTGTAGTGAGATCACTTTACATAAATTTGATTGGTCAATCAAAAAGGAACTACCTTCTTTTACTTTAAAGAAACCACTTAGTTTAAGTAAAGAGTGACTTTTTAAAAAAAAATATAAGAAACTGCTTTTATTAAATTGACCTTGAAGGAAAAAACTGGGTCAGTAATATACAGGGCTATACAATAGCTAAACTGCTGTCATAAAATGATGTATCACTACGCTATAATGTAAATAGGATCGGTAAAAGTGAATCTTTAGGAAAAAATTATATTTATTTATTTGTGCATGTAAGAAAGGATTGGGTGATAAATAAAATCTCCAACTCGTGTTTTTTGATACCAAAAAATATCAACACTCATTGATAAAGTAAAAAAAACTCGGCAGAGCCTCAATTTTTTTTACTTTATCCACTTGTGTTGATATTTTTTGATATCAAAAAACACTCGTAGGAGATTCTCTATTTACCTCAAGTTTTGAAGACACTCCCCCATTTCAACAATATTTATTCATGGCATGAATTAGTGCTAATGATTTACAACTCTTTTTATTTAATTAGTTGCTAGTTTGGACAATGGTTGATTCAGGAAATAGATTTTTTGGGCTGATTGAGACCAGATTCTTGGTACATAATGACCATGATAAAACTCATCTGGTATGGTGACCCTGACGAGCCTTTGAATATGTTCCAAATAAACTTTAGATTTTGGTCCGAACGAGCCATGTTCCGAATAAACTTTAGATTTTGGTCCAAACGAGCCATGGTCTCATCAACTTGGTTTCCCTCTGTCCAGCCAAGATTATATCAATGAAATAAAAACAATGTTTATTTGAACACAAATAGGGTGACAAAAGCAGATTCTTATTTTTTCAGTCCTACTGTTGTTTTGTGTGAATTTTATTAAGTATTATTCCTGCATTGATGCTGGAAGCATGTACACTCTTGTTGGGTTATATTTTGTGTTATATTGTTTACTTTGACTTTAGAATGTAAATTAAACACATAATTGATCAAAAGACTAACTAAGAAATAATAAAGCTCATGAATATAAAAATATTATATTTATTACATTTCCATACATTCAGCAAAATGTCATAAATACATTTCAACCATTGAATACCAATATTATTATTATTATAGCATATTTATAGTGAACCGTTTCATAGAACATCTCCAGGGGCACTTTACAAAGATACAAAGTAGTAATTTCATCCAGGTAAGTTAAATTAGAAACATAATCGAACAAAACACTGATCTAAATTTGTAATCAAGATAAAGTTGATTTAATAGATGTAAATAAAAACATACTCCAGTTGAAGTTACAATATATACATGTACATTCCACATACAACATGATTGTTTACTTTTGGTTTTGAGTGGGATTTTTGGTTTCCGAGTCAGACATAAATATAAATTTAATAAATAAGCTATATTTACAGTCCTGTTTGGTACTATTGACCTGCGTAGATAGTACTTCAATCCTATACAGAATTCAAAGGCACATGGCATGTACCAGGCCCGTCGGAAAGATATTGATATGGAGGGGGGGGGTGCGAGCAAAGGAAGCGAAATCCAGGGGGTCCAAATTTTTTTGACACCAAGCAGATTATTGGTTCCGACGGGCCTGTGTACAGTACAGCTACAGTCAGTTTATAAATCATTGATTACCCATACTCAGTTATCAAATTTGCAATACTAAACAAACAATTAATCTGGTAATATGTAAAACATCATACATATAGTTAAACTAGATTTTCAATAAAATTAAATGCAAATAGAGGATAATGATTTACCATGGAAAACAATAATCAAGACTTTATTGTCAAAACATTGGTAGCAATGACAATCAAGGCTACACTGTAAGTGTATCGATGACAACTCGGCTCAGAGTAGGCCTAAAGTAATTTGACTGAAATTTTCAACATATTCCCTTTTCATTATTTTTTTTTTAACTATGATAGCAAGAACTGCCAGCTCTTTTTTCTTAATCTAATCGTACATAATGCCCCTTTAACATACCAATTTTAAATTGCACTCTAAACAAAGTTGGTTATAACTAGGTTTGTAATATTAAGATAGACACTACCAAGTTAAGAAAGCAAAGCAATTCAGGAAATTATTTGAGATTCTATATTTACAAAATACTTAATTATTACAGAACATTTAAATAGCACTGTCTTCATCAAAGTGATTCTGTTATTTTTACATATAAGTAAAATCTCATAACAAAATATCTCAATGATAAAATTACCGGTAATTAAAATAAATGATTTTCAAGATTAACACAAAACCAATAAAAACATAACACAGTAAATACCCCATTACTAATCAAAATGATACAGCAGAAAAATGCATTTAAATACATTATTTTTACCTTTAGCCCCTTTTAATTATTGTTTGCTCAATTTAAAAAAATATTCTGTGCATTAAAATATTAAATATATTTGCCAATAGAGATGTGAAGAATCAGGAGGAATGCATCTCAGAAATCACCACAGACTATTAGAAACATAGTCAAAACCCTGACAGTGTTAGACATTGTATCAAACCAATTTGATGTATCTGGTGCTGGTCTATTAGTCTCTATGTTCTCTTGGCAGTTTCAATATTTGATTTCAATATTCTTTTACATTTAAATTGTACCCTTCACACAATTTTAAATGGTAATGGATGTGAACCTTTTTCGATATCGTGATGTCTATCGCGATGATTAGAATATGGTTGGTGAGAATTAATGTGGCTTAATGGAGGGTAAAACTGGAAATATGTGAAATATGCCACAACAAATCCTAGAATTAGACCAACTGACACATCTGAAAAATAAAACAAAATAATATTCAATTCAAATCTTATAAAAGTGGGATCTATTGAAATAGAATAAATAATGCTTGTTTATACACAAATCGGACACAAGTAATGTTGACAACAAAAATCTTGGTTGTTTCACATTACTATTAATCCTAAAGGGGAATTACCTTAGGATTAGATAAAGAACTAACAGTTCTCGCTATAATAGTTAAAAAATAAAAAGATAGCGTGCTGAGTTATGGCTGTTACAAGTGAGGCTAGATTGTCATTGCTACTAAACGTTAGGATAATAAACAAAGTCATGATTATCCATTTTTGCATTAAATCATTAACTCCAAATCAAATTTAAATCTGCTGAAAATCTTGAGTATCCAATGGCATTGAAAGTTGATTATGTTCTTGGTAAGTTAAAGTTACATTATTCAAGATATAGATAAGAACTAGCCATTCTTGCTATACTAGTTCGAAAGTAGATGATGTAAAATGAATAATTTGAAAATTTCATTCAAATTACTCTATTGCAAGCGAAGATATAGGCATTTAAAGATTTGACCGACCTGTGCAATAATTTCAACCACGGACCTGGTTGATCAAAGCTACACCTCGAAGCGTTAACGTGCGCCATATTTGATTAACCGCTGAAACGTTTATATCTTTTTAGTATCGGAGCAATCTGATGCCATCCAAAGTTGATTAAGGCCTGGATCAGTTAATTAATGTCTAATTAATACTTTAGAAAACATTTCATGCCCAAATAAAGACCTGCACTAGGCAGATTTAGCTCTTGAATAATGCATGTTTAATTAAGGTCTAATTAATAATTGATATAACATCAGGTATAAAGAAAAACCTGCATAATGTCTGTTTGAATTAAGAGGGTAGCGTATTTCGGAATCTAGATTTTGATATCAAATGGTGATAGATATACCCACCTTGCCAGTGATGATGATAATCGGCAGTCCTAGATATTGCAATCATTGTTGGCCATAAAAACAGTGCCACAACAGCCAACATGTGCCATGCTGAACCTTGGCCCTTGGTACTAAAAACTCTAAGTTTCCCAGCAACATAAAAACCCAAATAACCCAAATTTGACATTGAATCTGAAAGATAAAATAGGTTGACAGGCAATGAAACATATGTCAAAGCAGCAGCTTTGCTTATACATGTATATGCCATTAAGATTTTGTAACAAAGATCTTGAAATGGTCATTATTTAAATTAAAGAGGCGTCTATATTGAACGGGCCAAAATAATATGTGGGCACATAAAACTCTTCATAATATAAGACCTGCTTTAATAGTTACATTTAAAGAGCTAAATCTTTTTTAATATAGATAAAAGGCAAGTTTGAGAGAGACCCTACTCCTTGTCACGTACAGCTGGGGAAAAGAAACCACACCAGTTGACTTAATGATGGACCTTATGAGCATGCACACACTAACAATTCGGCCATATAAAAATCATAAAAAGATCAGATGATAAAATTGTTTGCAATGTACATAAGAAATTGTGGATGATTGACTGATGATGGCAATATACAACCACATACAAAAAGAACAAGAGATATAAATCACTTCAGGACAGTCGTGCCTAGGTTCTCTGGACTGCCTGACTCATAACAAGTATGTTCAATGTCTGCATCCACTTTTCACTATGGGGTATATGTGATGTGTAGTGTAGGGCAAAAGTGTAGTGTGCATGTCTCCTAGCATTAAGTAGTCCCATAGTCTCAAATGAGTATTATACTAAAGGGTTCTATTAAGTCTCAGTTCATTACCCTGTTGAACGTTAAATAATTCTGTTATCTTGTTGACAATCATCACTCATTGTTGTCTACAACATCTTTAAAAGGTTTTTGTCCAATTGTCCTATTACGTCTGACCAATGAGAGAGAGAGAGAGAAATGGGGTTTAACGTACACTCAACACAACTAGATCATTTCAGGACTAACACATGGTTTTAATTTTAATTTAATAATTCGCTTGCGCGTAGGGTCTTTAGCAGTGGGAGGAAACTGGAGTGCCCGGAGGAAACCAACGAGGTTGAGAAGGCGCCCCTATCTCCATGCCACATAACAGGGTTCGAAACTGCAGCCGCAAGCCAGAGGTGGCCTGCCAGCTAGAGGTCGAAGCGCGGCACTCTAGACCACTAGGCCATCCCAACCCCTGTCTGACCAATGAATACACAATGGCAGCAGACAAATTGAACAGAAAAGATAACTGAGATCAGCAATGAATATATAAGAGAACAAACTTGATACGTACGTGAAGAATGACCACTTGGAAAACTTTTTAAACCTTCATTTATATTGTTTTTATCCCCAGTACAATCTGATATATTTATAAACAGATTTTTCGTCATTTCTTTATGTGGGAAACATCTCTGTAGAAAATCTGGGCGAGGTCTGAAATATACAACTAAAATATTTGTGAAAGTTCCTAATGTAGATCAGGGGCGGTATTTATAAACATTCTAAGAGTTGAAATCCACTCTTAACTGTCAAAATTTACTCCTAACTTTGTAGATTTCCCTTAGACCTATGTATAAAACATTTTACTTTAAGAATTACTCCTAACTTGTTAAAAGTACTCTTATCATGGTTAACATGGCCGTCCGTGTACGTTGCCTAAGAGAGTTTAAAACAAGCAGAGATTTCTTAGTGGAGTACAACAATGACGAGTTGATAAGGAGATATCGAATGGACATGGGTGGGATTCTTTTTGTGACAGATTTAGTTTGGTTAGTACCCAAGTCTTACATTATAAATATTTCTAGAGAGTAACTTTTAACTAAATGTTGTTCTAGGAAGTCTTAGAGTAAAACTTAAGAAAACTAATAATAATAATAATAATAATAACGAGATTTATATTGCGCAACAGTTCATCCCACTTGGGGGTGCTCTATGCGCATGCAAGTGTTTTCACACAGCCAGGTTTTCACACTTGACTTAAAATTAGACAATGTTTCACATTTTCGAATGGAAAGTGGTAGAGAATTCCATAGAACTGATGCGTTATACTGAAAAGTCCTTGAACCAAATTTCTTCATCTTATAAACTGGTACTTCTAACAATAGTTTATTCTCGGATCTCAATGAACTATTTGGTTGGTAGTTTTTCAAGAGACTCTGCAGATATCTTGGTGCTGTTTTATTTAATGTTTTGTATGTTAGAGTTAAAATTTTAAAGTTAATTCTCTCGCGCACTCGGAGCCAGTGAAAATTATTTAAGATGGGAGTGATGTGGGATTTTGATCTAGTTTTAGTCACAAATCGTGCAGCACGATTTTGGATCCTTTGTAACTTGGAAAGTTGTTTATCAGTTACTCCAGAAAGTACGGCATTGCAATAGTCAATTCTTGACAGCACGAACGATCGAGCCAGTGCAGCGGCTACACTTTCAGGTATAAGATGACGGATTGATCCTTATTTTCCGAAGATGAAAATGGCAAATTTTGCAGATATTGTTTATATGAGAGTTAAAACTGAGGTTTGAATCTAAGAACACGCCAAGATTTTTCACAACATTTGATATCTGTATATCTGAATTGCCTATTTTGAGATATTTCACAATGCAGGTATTAAGTCTGTGATCAGGTCCAATAAGGAGAAGCTCAGACTCTAAGAATTTTTATAAATACGGCCCCTGGTGTAATATCAGCCAGCAGACAAGGGATTATATTATGATGTTTTACCACCAAATATTGAAGGTGAGGCAAATTACTTGTATACAGCCTTAAAGATTGTTGATGATGCAATTTTTACTACATATATGTCTCACTGGATGACAGATCCTTGATTTTTGTATATTTGGCTATCTATTGGCAACTTGATGACAGTTCCCCCAAATTGACCAATTGGGCTTAAAATAGAAACGACATATGTAGTAACTGACCTGCCTACAGCTAATTTAATAGTATTTGTTACAACTCCACACAAACCAAATGCCAACATGGCACCTGAAAAAAAAACCCCTCAAAAATATAAGTATTAAATGAAAACAATATTCAGCTAGTAAGTAAGCAAATGTTTTTTTCATCATGCCTATTCAAAACGTGGTCAATGAAAATAAACTGGTTCTTTCCTCTTGCCATTCAAATCCAAGAATACCAAAGTCATTTGTGTGAGTTCTAAAGTTAACATCAAGTTTTAAAAGATTACATGTTTTGTCAATATTACAAATTATCAGGAAGTAAAAATGTGATGTCAAGGAGAGTAAGTATAAAAATAACTGATTAATATACAAATCTTTTAAACAATGCTTAGATCATTATGTCCATCTTGTGTTTATTATTACTATACATGTAAATTTTCTGTCTTCACATAATGTTGTTCTAGAATATGACATATACTGAACTTTGATCACTGACAACACAAAAATATATATCTAAAATCAAATGTCAGTTAAGTACTTAAGGTTTTATAATAGGCTAATCTAAGTGATCAATTGATGTTATACAGGTATTATAATTTGTTGGTATTTAGAGGTTGGAACATGGTTGGTAGTGATAATGTATTCAACAAATTCATACCTAATGCTGCATGAATAAAATCTTCTAAATCTCTTCTTAAAAAATAAAATCCACCAATAACTATCGCTGACACTCCAATAACTGTTAACTGTAAATAAGTTAAAATGTATATTTTGTAATCTCTGTACAGAGTCTGTAATGAAAATATTATATAACAGCTAGCTGTAGCACTGTTGTTATGAATATATATATCTACAGTGCTAAACACTTCGAGTTGTGAATATCATGAAGGGAGAGAGAGAGAAATGATGTTTAACTTCTACTTGATTCGGGACTAACATGGTTTAATTTTATTTCAATAATTCGCTTGCATAGAGGGGTCTTTAGCAGTGGGAGTAAACCTGAGGACCTGGAGAAAACAAGGTTGGACAGGCAACCCTACTCCTTGCCATGTACAACTGGGGATTCGAAACCATGCCAGTTGACACAATGACTTTATGATACAGCACGCACATGCTAACCTGCTGAATATCATGAAGGTAGGAACAACAAAGTTATTTACCCATAAGTATTTAGTAGGATAATAATTTTGACTTTTAGGAAATCGATATAACCATAATTCCTCTGGCTGTAGTTTTCGATGAAAGGGCTCCATATCATCTGTCCATCTTAAAATAACAATAATAATAGTTACCAATAAATAAGACACTGGGTAATAGCTTGAAGTTTTAGGAAAATCATATAACCATAATTCTTCTGGTTGTAATTGACGATGAAATGGTTTCAGATCATCAGACCATCTTAAAATAAGTTTTTAAAACATGACATAAATGAACATAAAACACACAACAAAAGACAAAATAACAATTTAGTATTTATATAGAGATAAAAAAAAGCAGGAGATCTGTGCAACCAAATATATACAGAACAAGCTAACAGTGATATTTTCTGATTAACTTAATTTTACGTTTTAATTAATAGTTCAATTTTACTGAAAATTTATAAATTCTATTGGATCTTGGATGGTGTTAAAAATAGAAGTCCTTATTTAAAATCTTGTCAATTTTGGATATTTCTCTCCTTTTCCTGTCTTAAAAAGAATAAATATAATTATTCAAAGAACTGTTAAGTCTTATTTATCACTAATGAGGCAATTAAACACAAAAACACTTGGTTTTGCTTTTTACTCTATACGACACTCAACAAATGGCACCCCAAAATTAGCAATATATTTTGTCACATCTGTCAAAATTTTAATTAATTTTTCTTTCAAACAGAGAAAGTTTGATAAATACAAATATAAATTATAACATTAATATCTTCTATATACAAGCTATAAAGTAAATACCGGTACATGGTTGTAATTTCCCTGATTTTGTTTAACAATGTATAAACTGGAGATTTAATGGTATCCCATTCGTCATCAGTTTTTGTCTCATCTGTCACAATGAAAGGAGTGCAGGCTTTGTACAACATTTCATTAACAATATTAATTGTTTAATCCAAAAGTCCTAAAATGCTGAAAACGACATGATTCATCCTTCCTTATCTCATTGTTTCGCATATATTTGAAAATTAATAGAGTTCATCACGTCATTCATAAAGCTTCACCCATTTAAAACTGTAGCCTGCATGTATCACATTTTGTTTTCAGTGAAGTGCGCTTGACTACTGAATGGAAGGAAATCAAAATTATTTTGCATAACCCCAAAAGATGGAACCAGCGGTTGCCAGGCAATATACATATATGTATGCCGGATGCCCTAATTTTGCAAAAGATGGATAGAGAACAAGCCAAAAAAAGGGATTTTTCGTACAATCAGGGGCCATAATCCAAGAATAAAATAAAAACCAAGTACGAACAATCCAAACCATAAGACAGAATTCGAAGTCCTAAAAACGTTATAGGCAAAATAGTGTTATCGTCTGAAATGCGTGAATATCGAAATGGGCTGAGATATTTGAGAAACATGTTACAGATATTTTAGACATATGTTAAGTTTCATCAAAATCGAATACAAATTGTGACTTCTAGAGGGTCTACAACCTTGGTATTTTCCACAAGCTAAAAATGCAATTTTTTCTGAACGATCAGGGGCCATAATCAAGGAAGTTATGTTCGGATATGCATGATTATCAAAAGGAACCAAGATCTTTGTGATCTTAACACAAATTTAAAGTTTCTAGAGGGTCCACAACCTTGATATACATGTACCAATTTATTTGCGTACAAGAGGCAGCCATTTTGTCCTGCTGTTTTGGTCCCATTTTCATGAAATTCAAACTCGACTGTTATAAGGGTGTAATGCTGGTGATTTATTCAAAAGGTTTATTAAATGGGATAAAAATTGTGAACTAGAGGGACTACAAGCTAAAAACATAATTCAGGATGTTATATAATGTCCGATATGTGCGAATATTGTATGGAACCGAGATCTGTGGGTTGTAAACATACATTTTAAGTTTAAACAAAATTGGATAAAAATAGTGACCTCTACATTGTCCACAAGCTAAAATAGTGATTTTTTGTGCAATCTGGGGCCATAATCCACGAAGTTACTGTCTGATACACGTCAATATTGAAAGGATCCAAGATCTTAGGGAGATAATAAACCTATATTTCAAGTGTTGTGACCTGTAGAGTGTTCACAAAGAAATTGTGGACAGATGGACATGTCACATCCGATCGTCCCTACAGGAGCTATGACATAATAATAATATGTGCACATAAAAATGTGGGCGTATGAAAATGAATTGAATGAAAATATCTATAATAATTACATAAATAGTGCAATCAAGCTGAGTCTTAAAATAACCTCCATCAGCAGACGGCGAGGATTCTCTGATAATTTCAAATGCTGACCTGAAAAAGAAAAAACATAAACATTCTAAATCATAGATGTACATGTAAAATTGTACGTACCTGGAGGTTCATTCCAATAGATGTTATTCTTTTTCTGGAGTTTCATTAAAAGTCTACGCAGTCTTCTATTGGCCAGGATTTTCATATGTAATTAAATGAGGTTTAACATCCTACTTTTCTGCACTGACTGTGCTAATGAAGTGTGTTATTGAAGAAAATTTTCCCTGGACAACAGCGCTACGGCCTAATCTTTTATCAAATTCCAATTATTAAAGGTTCTTTTACATGAACCCCATTGTGTAGGCTACATAAGAACTTGTTTTTCATCCGATCTACAAAACATTATTTTGTAAGACAGCCAGGTTCCAATCAGCATCCCAATTAGCCAATCTCTTTCTTGGCTCTTCTAGGTATAATGTGGATGGAGGTAGCTAAGTGGATAAGCCACTGCCTCACTAGCCTGGAGGTAGGGTGTTCGTTCGATCCCTGCATTGGCAGAGAAAGTTCATCCAGATTTTACGGCATGGGTTCCCCTTGTCAATGATGCAGGACAAAGGGCCTGACAAGGACAGCTGTCTAGTTGTTTGTATGGTACAAAAAATTAAGGTCCTGTGTACACATTAGCGTGCACATAAACGACCCCTTGGCAGTTGGAATTTGATATAAGACTAGGACGTAGTATCACTGCCCAGTAAAAACTTCCCTCATAGCAGTGTACATGTATGGCATATATATGCTCATCTTCATTAGCCCAGTTTAGGAGCAGAACAGTAGGACGTTAAACCCCATTTCATTTCATTTCTAGGTATATCTTTAATTATATTTTATAATTATATCCTGTTTATTTTATACCAGCCCCGTATCTAGCCCAAAAATGTTAGGGGGGCAAGGGCTGCTGGGGGCGCCGATGGGGCTTCTGGGGGCGCCGGTGTACCTACAGTTGACGGTCCACGGAGAAGGGTCTAGCCCCCAGAAAATATGGTTTGCACCTGAGGAACTATGAAAATGTCAGAAATTTTAATTTGCGATATTGGCGTATTATGAACATTATAAAAATTTGAAGGAAGGAATACGACTTCAGCATACCTATATTAATTTATGAGGAAAACGAAAAGTTTTGAATAGGGTTAGAGTGCGACTTGTTTGAATTTTGAATATTATCACTCCTGGCGCGGGCTTGAATCAATCTCATCACCATCGGGAATTTAACCTGAACATTTCCTGCAATCTCCAGTTGGCTTTCTTATAGTGGATTTCTTCGGGCGTCGGTATGTGGTCGTTTAGTCGCGTTTCCGTCATTGTAGATATCTGCCGCCACACTGCCCGAATTCGTTTTCGGGGGCATGTCTTCACACTGTTTAGTATCGCACGTTATACAATATCGATGCTGTATGTATCGGTAACCGTTATATACTTGACAGTAATAAAAAGTTTAATTCCTGCTACTTTACACTTAACGACAGATTCTTGACTTCAAGTCTATAAACACAAGATGAAATGAATTGTTTCCTCATAATCATGCGGGGTGTGCGCTGTATAACGGGCGCATATAACAAAAGCCCTTCAAGGGGCGCCCAATCATGCTGTATTGGGCGCCCCATTGACCACGTCGTGAGCGCCCAACCTTTCTAGCTCGACATTATTTATTATATGCGAACCGACAAACATACATTGTCATTATAATGTGCCCCACTAATCGTGTCATTATTGGCGCCCCTCCGGGATAAGTAACACCACAGCTCACACATTTTGGTGTTAATCGTGTGATTCATTATGAGGCGCCTCATCGTTTGGGTGGTGGGGCGCCTCATATATAACGACATGAATAGAAGTGACATTGTTTAGGGGTCCCATAAATCTAGTAGTAGGCGCCTAACCAAAGTCACTCGGCTTTAAAGGGCGCTCATACTGAATATGGACTCGTTAGTCGCTGGCTTCGTATTGCGTCCAATAGAAGGGGCGCCCATTACATTTTTCTCACAATGGATAAAGGCATTATGCATTATGCGCGGCCATAAACAATCATATATTGTCATAATAAGGCGCCCCACCAATCATTTTTGAGGCCCCATCAAGTTGTGATGTTCATCGTGTTACTCATTGTGAGGCGCTCCACCATTTGAGGGGCGCCTTATATATAACGACATGATTGATGACGCCCCCATAAAACCAAGTGGCATTGGTTGGGCGCCCTGTCACTCGTCTTTATGGGGCGCCCATACTGATATGGGCATGTAAATCGATGGCTTCGTATTGTGTACAATGGAAAGGGCGCCTTCGGCGCCAATTAGGGGCGCCCGCTTTATCGAGGTGGGGCGCCGATTTTTCCCAGGGGGGGCAGCTGCCCCCCTTGCCCCCCCGCTAAATACGGGCCTGTATACCAATGGTGCATCCTTTTCTTTTTATGTGTTGTCTATCATGATCTTTTGTATTATACCATACTTTTCATGATGGGTAGGAAAGTGTGATATATATATATGGCTGATTAATTGGTACATGAGACTAAAAAAACAAGCTCCTGTGCACACATTGGCGTGGACATAAAAGTTTAATTCCGTTGAAGAAATACATGTACCACCACACTCATTGACAGGAGCTTATATTTTTGGTCTCATCTACTCTAGGCTACAGCCTACACAACTAGACAATGTAATGAACTACCGACGGAGAAACTATGCTGCAAAATGCGGGGCGACATCACAACATGATACCTATCATCAGCTACCGTACCATAAGAAAGGGTTCTGCTCAGGGCCGGATTAACCATGGGGCACCATGGGGCACAGGCCCCAGGGCCCCCCACATTAGGGGGCCCCCCACAAAAAATCTCAGTTGCTTTTAGCCCCCCCCCTCTAGAAATGCCATCATTTCATAGCACTCGCATGGATTGGTCCACTAAAAAAATGCCAGAATGCGATAATTGTGTGGCAGAATTTTTTTTCTTCGGGAAATGGCTCCACACAAGTGCCTGAAATGCCAGGAAATCATGTTTCGGCCTCCAATTTCTGAAAATTTCCAGAAAAAAGGCGACCCCTTCCAAAAAATTGACAACCTTCCAATTATAAAATAATACACTCGATTATGATCACACAGTGATGCTCCTAAGGCACTGATGAGTCGGTCAGTTTTAATGGCACCTACACCTGAACCAAACTTTCTTATATCTCTTATGTGGAGGCTATCGGGCGCCACCACAGGCGCGGACCCAAGGTGCGGATACCAGGAGCAAATGCCTCTCAAAAACAAATCTGCCGCCAATGGCAGAAAAACGTGTTTCCTGCATCGTTATTTTTAAAAATTTCTGAGGGAGGACCCCAGACAAGGGTGCCGCCCCCATGGGCGAAAGGCCTCTCTTATCACCTCTTTCTGGGTCGGTGCCGCAACCAAATGACATGATTAGAGATTCTCGCTCTGGTCACCCTATCCGGGTGGCCTTATGGTGTTTTGGACTAATTCTAGTTTAGAGGATAAGGAGATTCTCCTCTTGGTGTGCCTAACATCAAAATGAGAAATAGCGCTGCCGAAATTGACACACGGGAGAGACGTTGATTGCAGCTCCAAGTGGGTGGAAAACGCGTTTGTGAGAGTCTAATTTTCCAAATTTCAGGGCTATGGGCTTCCAGACCCCACCCCCACCCCACGTTCACACACGCACCGCTCCGCACTCAGTAACTAAGGCATTATATTGGCGTCCCAAACACTCTGCTGCACCCCCACTTTTACAATCCTACTGCGGCCCTGCCCCAGACCCCATTGGGGAGCTTCGCGCCTTCGGCGCTCGCAGTCGCTGATCAGGGGCCCCCCACATGTTCTAGGCCCCAGGGCCCCCACCTAGGTTAACCCGGCATTGGTTCTGCTATGGGCTTCCAGACCCCACCCCCACCCCACGTTCACACACGCACCGCTCCGCACTCAGTAACTAAGGCATTATATTGGCATCCCAAACACTCTGCTGCACCCCCACTTTTACAATCCTACTGCGGCCCTGCCCCAGACCCCATTGGGGAGCTTCGCGCCTTCGGCGCTCGCAGTCGCTGATCAGGGGCCCCCCACATGTTCTAGGCCCCAGGGCCCCAACCTAGGTTAACCCGGCATTGGTTCTGCTGCCTTATCCTTAGACTTTTCATTTATTTTTTACCAGCAATATTTCAATTACAAAATTATACTGTATCAGTCACTATTCACTGTATTATTAATATTATGATCACTATATTAGTATTAACTAGATCACTATCAAACTTTAAATGATCAAAAGAAATGATTTGCTTCTAAAAAGAAACCTACTCATTTTCTTCTACTCATACTACAGAAAAAAGAAAACTTGAAACTAGTGATCTTAATATCCCTTTTTCTCAGGTTTCAGACATCATCATCATCAAAGGTACGTCAGGTAGGTCACGGTAAACTTCCCCACGTTGACAATTTGACGGAAGTAGTCCCAGAAGAACTAACCGATAAATCTGTATTCTTATTAGTTTATAATTTTATACCCCCACCCCCACACAATTGTATAATTTCTTTGATTTCAGAGGCGGACCTAGGGCGACACAGAGTGCCCTACCCCCTCCCCCTGCTTAGTTACATAAAAAGAAATTGGAAAAAAATGAAGTATTATTTATCGGTTAGTTTAGCCAATTTATGGGAGTAATGGCGGATAAAAAAAGTAAATAGAGAAATTGTGGAGAATACATCGTCTGCATAAAAGATGTTAAAACTTTATCCCAAGACTCTAACGGGAGCCCTACATGCACAGAATAAAGGAGCTTGTGACTGGTAAGATATTGTCATCTTTTGTTCAATTATAGACTTTAGAAAAATGAACAAGTCAAACAAGAACAAGCGATTTTATTTAGCAAATCCAATAGCTCACTATCGGACTATATATTATATAGCTGCAGTAGACTACACGTAATACGTATAATTAATAATATTGCTGGACATTACTAAATGCATTTTAGTTAATTTCTATAAATATCATCTGTAACTATATACGGATGTAAAGATGGTGTTGGATCACTAACCACAACCAGGACTTAAATGGTCTGATCCCCGTGTTGTGCAGAAAATGAAAACGATTTGTCAATTCTGTGGCAGCATGCAAGAACCTGGGCCCGGTTCCTAGAAAATTCTTAAAGTAAGCACAAAGTCATACTTCACTTTTACTTACGTAGGAATCTTATAAAAATACCGTCCCTAGAAAATTCTCAAGACCATTCTTACGTAAGCAAAAGTCAAGTACAAGTCTAAGCACATTGTGACTGGTAAAGCTTACCATACACTGAGACTACGATGCTCTTTAACGTCATAAAATAACTTTGGTATGCGAATTACGTCATAAATTTGTCGTCTGCTTCATTGTGGTTGATTTTGATTGACATGTCCCCTGTATAGGCCTACATAATTATAAAATGTGCCAAAATATATTTTAAAAAAACGCAGACACATAGGCCTACAAACTAACTGAATAATTGTGAGAGCGCCTGATCAGTCTGTGTGTTTGTAGCCTATTGTTTACTAATTGGCAAATACATAAATTGGTTTCAGGGTAGGCCTATAAGGCCCTAGATGCAAAATTTTCTATAGCATTCTTAATTTCTTTTTGAGTAGAATTTCCCCTGTCTTGTAATTGTCTCTTTGGTATCAAAAGGTGTCGGAAATGCCGTCGAATAACTCTACGGTCAGCCATCTTTTTGAAGCAGAAACAGACTTAAAGGACCTAAGTCCGTAACTCAAAATCTTCGACATCGAAAACACGAATTATTGGTCAATTTAAATCAACATTGATGATGTAAACTTACCAGGAAAAGATGAGCTTCTGATATCCGATATTTAAGATCAAATAATTTTTCTAACATTGGTACACGAATCGTGTACCATATTGCGCTCCGGTCCTAGTTTTATTGAGAGACTCGAGGGACGAGGCTAGACACATTGCACTGTATCACACTGCATATGTGGAATGGAATAACCAGGCGCTAAAAAAAATGCACTGGGTCGAGACTGAATGGCTTGTTTCGCCGAACATAACTAATTTGAAATTGGAGTAGAAACGGAAAGCATTTAATGTAAATCAGTTTATATACTTTCATATTTCAGTATTATATGAGTTTCGACCCACTTTTGTCAATTTCTGGATCCCAAATGTTAGCGATTTAGCTCCTTTAAGGTTGGTAAGCAAGCCCTATACCTTGCTTGGGACTTGTGCTTAGACTGGCTATGTTTAAGAACGAAGTTGTGCTTAAGTTTTTTCTTGGAACGCATAATAACGTTCTTGTGCTTACAATGAAGTCTACTTAAAATCGAAGCACAAGGCCGTTCTTAAGAATTTTCTGGGAACACAAAATAAGGTAAGTTCACTTAAATGCAAAGTCGACTAAAATCTAAGCATAAGAACGTGCTTAAGAATTTTCTAGGAATCGGGCCCTGATAACCCACATTTTCCCAAAAATTGAGATAAGCGTACCATTGAACGTAGATTGGTAGTATCCATCTTGACTGTAATCATGGGGACACTGTGAATATATTTGACATGATAACCAAGGCTATAATAGTTTTAACCTGATATAAAAATAAGCATATTCCATGCAAGAACCTGATAAGCCACATATAGGATCGGATTTGTGTGCCAACGTATCCATGCAAGAACCTGGGCCCGATTCCTAGAAAATTCTTAAGCACGTTCTTATGCTTAGATTTTAGTCGACTTTGCATTTAAGTAAACTTACCTTATTTTGTGTTCCCAGAAAATTCTTAAGAACGGCCTTGTGCTTCGATTTTAAGTAGACTTCATTGTAAGCACAAGAACGTTATTATGCGTTCCAAGAAAAAACTTAAGCACAACTTCCTTCTTAAACATAGCCAGTCTAAGCACAAGTCCCAAGCAAGGTCTAGGGCTTGCTTACCAACCTTAAGTCTGTTTCTGCTTCAAAAAGATGGCTGACCGTAGAGTTATTCGACGGCATTTCCGACACCTTTTGATACCAAAGAGACAATTACAAGACAGGGAAAATTCTTCTCAAAAAGAAATTAAGAATGCTATAGAAAATTGTGCATCTAGGGCCTTAAAGGCCTACCCTGAAACCAATTTATGTATTTGCCAATAGGCTACAATCACACAGGCTGATCAGGCGCTCTCACAATTATTCAGTTAGTTTGTAGGCCTATGTGTCTGCGTTTTTTAAAAATATATTTTGGCACATTTTATAATTATGTAGGCCTATACAGGGGACATGTCAATCAAAATCAACCACAATGAAGCAGACGACCAATTTATGACGTAATTCGCATACCAAAGTTATTTTATGACGTTAAAGAGCATCGTAGTCTCAGTGTATGGTAAGCTTTACCAGTCACAATGTGCTTAGACTTGTACTTGACTTGTGCTTACGTAAGAATGGTCTTGAGAATTTTCTAGGGACGGTATTTTTATAAGATTCTTACGTAAGTAAAAGTGAAGTATGACTTTGTGCTTACTTTAAGAATTTTCTAGGAACCGGGCCCTGGTAACCCACAATTATTCACACCCAACGTCATTTATCTCGGGTACATGTATTATGCCCCCCCCCCTACCTCCCAGAAATGAAATGGGGTTTAACGTCCTACTATTATGCACCTAACCTGGGCTAATAGAAGACAGGCATACGCCATACAGTGTTACAGTGTGCTATGAGGGACATTTATTTTTCTGCACAGACTAAAGCTAAATTGGAACGGAGCGCCCGCAGGGCATGACACATTGAGCGTCGGAGGCGCTAACTTACTAGGGGGGAGGGGGTATACCAATGCCCCCCCCCCTCCAGATTTGTTATAATTTCCAGAAGCCGGGAGGGGCGTTTTTAGCCATTTTGTGACACTAAATATATTTATTTTGTTGAATGGGTTATTGACGGGAATTATTTCGATTGTCACATGTTAGTGATATTTGTAGAAGCCGGTCGTAATTAAGCTTTTTTTTGGACTGGGCAGTGATTTCAATCAATCAATATATCGCGGTTTCGAAATTATATGACGATGATTATAAAACCATCGAAAATACCGCAAAATTCCAATATATTGTTTGGCGCTAAATACCGACGTTTGCACTGCGATATTCTCATAAAAATTAGTTCTGAACATTCAAAAATTCTTCAGTGACACCCCGAATAACTTATTACAAGGTCATGTTAATATAACAATGGACTTAAAAAAGATACACATTCTGCTCGTACATTTAATCTTGACTGGTACACCGAGACTATAAAAAAATATCGAAAGTGAAAATAGGAAAAACTGGAAATACCATTACTTTTTTCGTCATTTTTCTAGTATTGATTACCAACGTTCAATTTTAATTGGTAGAGTTTCGGCTGGTCGGCGATGTCTAAAGTCATTGATATTTTCACACAAATCATGAAAAGGGCAGACGAGTGGTGGAAGTAGAAATTTTCAATTGAAAAACACCTGATTTAAAAACCTGGACATTAAGGCACGTGAGAGACATTGGGACGGGACAACAAAAAGGACCCCCCAAAACAGGGACGTATGGTAACCCTAGGCATGGGCGCTACGGCCTAATCTTATATCGAATTCCAACTGCCAATGGATCTTTTACATGTACGCCAATGTGTACACGGGACTTCGGTTTATCGTCCCATCCAAACGACTAGACAACTGTTGCGAATCACTGACAAGAGGAAACCACGCCGGGAATTAAGATGGACTTTCTTGGCCAATGCAGGGATCGAGCACCCGACCTCCATGCTAGCGAGCCAGCGCCTGACGCACTTAGCCACGTGGTCCCCCCCCCCTCCCCACGCTCTTGATATTCACAGATATGTGGGATTTTGTTTTATTTACTTTTGTATGTGTTGTATCAGTTGATTTATGATATATTTTATAAGATTAAAGCCAACAAACCTTCAATTTGATTTCATCAATGTGGCTTATCAGGTTTTTGCATGGAAAATTCAAAAAATATTATCTCAGAAATTCATATTTGACCAAAAGTCTCCGTAAGGTTTGTAGTTACAAGACTGATTATTATCCAGAATGTTTATACTATGCCTCTGTACACATCAAAATCACAAAACATCAAAAAGAGATCATAGATTTGGAATTATAGATCCCAGACTTTAGATGCATTTTTCTCAAATTGAACGTCATGTGGCTTATCAGGTTCTTGCATGCTGCCACAGAATTGTGGGGCCTGTGGTAATGAATGAATGGGGTTTAACGTCTTAATTACTATTATGCACCTCCATGGTTCGAGATAAGGTTTTGAGCCATTCTCTTTACGTAGTGCGTTCTCTTGGCACATCCTGTCGTAATTCACTACCGCATCAATTACAAAAAATTGACAATATCTTTCCTCAAAACAACTATTGATTATTGTTATTTATAATATTTCCGCCACAAACAATTACAATAAGCCGTTCATCCTACCTGAAACGGGTACAAATCGTCGTATATAAAATCGAGGGGTTGAGCCGTTACTAAGACGCCATCTTTTTAAATGGCATATTTTGATGAACAAAACCAGGCTTCATTAATATTACTTTAAACGCGAATATTTAGAGTTAGGCGATGGTTGTGCCCTACATTGGCCTCTGTAAGTTTAATTAGTTATAATAGCACAAACTTATCTTATTTTATTTAAAGATGTCACATGTACTTATAAAAAAATGATTTTGCAACGCCAAACAGAAGGGTGCCAATCGTAGCTAAAAACAAACACATCAGTATATAATCTCAACTTTTTAGGTACGTTCTCGTAGCTACGTTTATTTGTACTGGCTGTACTGTGTTTAGATTTAAAGAAATGATACATGTAGTTGAATTCAATGAAGATTAGACAGATAAGCTGCTGTCTGGTCAAAATATGTAACCTCAACCTGCAATGCCTGCATCTCCTACACTTTCATGTCAACTTGGTGCAGCTTTGGTTGCTGCTGTTCATTTTCAACTGGTTATATAGTTGGCCTACATTGAAATTGTATGCGCTAGCCGCTAAACCATTCCAGTAGGCCTACATGTACATGAACCCCGGCTTCAATAATTGTCTGCCGGTTGGATTGTAGAAGCTCAATTAATTTATGCTCTGTGGTAATGTATGACACCTAATAAGGGCTAGCCATGAATGTCAATATACATGTATATCCCCAGACCCATTATCAAGTTAGAGTATTTGAAGCCTACACATAATTCTCTTCAAATTGTAAATTTTCCTTTCACATGCCAGTATTGACTTTTGTTTTCTTTCTTGGTTTTCAGGGGCTGGCAAGGTTTACTTGCATTTGGTTGTTATAATTATGTAAATGTCATTGATCCAAAAACCTTACAGGTATGTGAACATACATGACATGTATATAGACCTTCAACTTTTTTATACCAAGTTTTAACAAACTTGTCTTGATGTGATCATACAGGGATAAATAAACTCTGTTTATCCCAAAATAAAGTTAATCACAATCAGACCTGTCAACTCTACAGCATCATTGAGTCAACTGGCGTGGTTTTGAATCGGCGGATGATGTGCCAAGGTGTAGGGTCGCCTGTTCAGCCTTGAAATTAAATTAAAACCATATGTTAGTACCGCAATGACCTAGTTTGTATTGAGTGGAAGTTAAACCCTATCTCTCTCTCTCTCTCTCTCCCTCCCCTTCTCTCTCTCTCTCTGTAGGAAACCGATTTATTTTTGGTTTAATTACATAAAATTTAAATATGGTTACCTTACTAAGTTACCATTGCTTGTGCATATTTTATCTTTTACCCATTTAATGCAATTTTGTATTGTTGTGCCTGCTACAGTACAGTTCAATGTATCATTTCTAAATTAATTAACCTTGAAAGTGCGAATTTACCTGTTTTTGGAAATCTACTGCCACTGCATTTTTTACACTACCCTACTGCATTTCAGCTCTGAAGGGTTGACAGGTCTGATCACAATCAATCAAATATAATCTGTATCTGTATAGAAATTTAACAAAATCAAGCAACAGCTAATGATCCTGCCTCATGATTACATTTCCAAAATGGAAAGTGTTACTATCGGTGTAAAAACAGTATTTGTACCTTGCCTCACTTACAACTCCCACCACTGTGACATATAGAGTTTTAATTTTCACCATGTTGATGATAAATAGCTTTGAGGAAGATTTTACAGGAGCAGAGTATTCTTCTGTAACGGGGGAACCCTAGATGAAAATTTATAAATCTTTAATCTCAAGTTGCACGGACATTTCACACCATTCTAAAAGAAAATCGTCCAGAAAACTGTTAGGCTTTAAATATATGTTGAATCCTTTCTACCTCATGTATACATCTAGTTTTACAATTTGTTCTGGTCATGTTTTTAACCAACATTTCATGGAAATTTATCTTATATGATAGCCATCATTTATTTTTATTTATTTTTAGGTTATTCAGACATTAGAAAAACATAAAGCTAATGTAGTGAAGGTAAAATAAGTTTAAACTGTAAATCAACTTGTTAATCTAATCTTGTCAATAAAAATATTGACAACTTACAAAAATGAAATAGACAAGAATGGGTGTAGGACTATTGCCTATGGAACAATTGCTGGCCGGACAATGCCCGCAGGGTCAACTGCCTGCCAGGACAACTGCCTGTTAAAGCTCTGGGTCAGATTGTTTCCTGTATTTGTTTTTTTATTTTCTTACCATAATAAATAAAAGAAGACCAATACTTAAGTATTCTACACATAGACTTGATCAATTATATTTAAATCAATTGATAAATGTATTATACAGAAACAGTGAAAGTTTGATTGTTTAAAAAACATTTTCATATAAATAGATTGTTGAGAGGTCTTATTATTTATTTGTAGGTTAAATGGGGAAAAGAGAATTATCATCATGATTTAAACAGTCCATACACGTTACGTCTAGCTACGGCTGATAACAATGGGGTCATCATTATTTGGGACGTAGGCCAAGGTCACGCTAAATTAGAATTCTCTGAAAACAATAAACCAGTTCAAGGTCAGTTTTACTTGTTATTTGATAATTACAGTATCTGGTTTTAACTATTGTGAACGGTGAGAACAACAAACCAGTTCAAGGTCAATTTTCTTTATCATTTAATAAAGTAACAGGTTTTAACTATTTTGAAAAATTATACAAATACATGTAATTTTGATATCTGAAATCATTTGTACCTGTATGACAGATGTTATGAATAGTGCCATCCGTTTTCTATCTATTAAAAATAGTTGTATTATATATCATTTAACATTGAATGTATGTGTATTTATTTCAGATATAAAATGGTTGACCAATCAAGATGCTTCACGAGATTTATTGGTAGCATTACATCCCCCATATTCACTAATTCTATGGAATGCGGACACAGGAACGCGACTCTGGAAAAAATCTTACACAGAAAATCTTGTGTCCTTTTCATTTGATCCATTTAATCCAAGAAATGTTGTCTGTAAGTTGATTTATATTATCAGTACTTCCGCAAATATTTTTGTATTAAAATGAAGAAAAGATAAATGAAAGGAAGATATCTCAAACCAAATGGAAATTATTATAATTTCCATATCATAAGTAGTGCTGGCATGATATATCATTGAATGATGTATCAAGATTCACCTTCTCACTTTATGCGTATTGAATCGTGAGGCACTGAATCAATGTATCATGCTTCTTTTTTTGTCACTTCATTAACTAACCTCTCACACTTAATTAACACATTTTCCTGAGGTACAGCAAGTCTGGAAATAAGGCACCTGTCAGGCACACTTTCCGGCTATGTCAGGCACAAAACCTCTGGTGTCTGTCATTTTGTCAGGCACTGATTTGTCATTTTAATTGATATTATTAATACATGTCCGACACTAAGTTGAAAATGTCAGGTACTATTTCATTATAAAACAGTTATTTCCAGGCCTGGACACCAGAACTCTTAAATTGTTTTGGTATTTATTTTGATCTGTAGGCCACATGTAAACAAACAAACATTTCAAGGCCTTGACAGTAATTGCAATTTGTGACTCCAATAAAATATTGACCTGGTTATGAATCGTGATGCGAATTGTATGGTAGCACGTGTATCGCAATACATATAGTATCGTGACTGCAATGGCAATAACCAGCACTATAAATCATGAGGTCCATGATATTTTATCTTCCAGATTGATCAATTGACAGTAACCATGCTACTTTTCACTGTCACTGATTTTCCAGTGGAACAACTCTTTTTCAGAATTTGAATAACATTGTTTGAATGAGAATTATATTTTATTTATTGTAGTTTTAGGACAGGAGTGTATTGTTTTTATTGATGATTTTACAATCACTAAAACACCATCAAGTAATGGCAAGAAGTATTATATATCTAGTCCATCTAGTCATGGTAAATATTTTATATATAGTAGTAATTGATGAAAATAAAACAAAAATAAAAAATATCAATTATACAGTCTTAGGCTATAGGTAACAAATTGAGAAGTTTGAGCTTTTTAAACCTTTAAAGGAACACATTAGATTATTTATAAACTACGGTATATCATTATCTTTAGGTCTTCCTGTTTCCTTTCCCTGCCAAAGACCTGTATGTGCAAGTGAATTTAATATATATGTACCCAATATTAGTTGCGTCTTGACTCTCCATAAAACTAAAAGTAAAGGATATTACTATAAAACTGTATTAAAGTGCCTGATTGACTATGTTTTTCTTTTAGGAGGCTCGACTCCTGTCAGTGGAACAAACAGTTTAGATAGAAAGTTATCAACATCATCAAGCTCAAAAAACCTTGCTAAAAGAATGAGTAGGATATTAATTGGTGAAAGTAAACCAAGGTAAGTCAATGATAACTGATCACATCTTTAACAAAAAGTATCTGGGAAAATTCAGTTCTTCGGCCTCATACAGGAATTACAACTTTTTGAATTCTGTTTATGTGGATTCCCCCATAAATGCAGGGACTATTAGTTTTTTTCCTATAGATTATATACATGTAAATTAGAAAGCTGACATTTCAAATCAAAGTTTATTTTCTTTATAAGATTGCACTGATTTGAATTTTGTTGTTTATATCTTGCAATGTCATATATAGCTTGTCTTGTCCGCAGGTTTGTCTTGTCAGTTTTGTTTTGCGTATGGTGTGGTCCTCCTGCACTTACTATTGAGTTCATGAAACCCAAGCTTTGTTTTTTGATTAAGATGAAATTAACTTCATTCTCTTGAGTTATAACATGAAGTGAATCAATTAATACTTTTTATTTTTCAGTAAATCTGTGCAGGCTGATGAAGAATCGATTCCATTAAATGAATGTTTACAGTTGTCTTACCATCGTTCGTGTCGTCACCATCTTATCTTACTCTACGCTAGAGAGTTACTCATACTTGACCTGGAAATAAATCAGACCGTTGGTATTATAGCCATGGATCGAACCAGTTCTCCTTTTCAACAGGTTAATAATTAAACTCATTGTAATAGATTAACAATTTTCTTGATGCATTGTTGCCTTGGTTTGGTTAGATTTATTTGAAATTCTTGTGTCATAAGAAACACCACTATCAAATTTGATGTTCGACGTTTTTCATATCTTGTAAACAAAGTACAGTTCTTGATAAATTTTTAAAAAACTTGATGGAATTGTTCATTGCAGGATATCAGATTTTATGCAATTATATATGTATCTTTCTGGCCATATTTTAACTTTAAAAGATTGTGAAAAAGATCCTTGGCAAAATGCTCAATAGATTGTCTAAAACATGGTTGTTATTTGGATCTTTATAAAATAGATTGATATTCAAAATTTTTCAATTATATATCACGAAATTAGGTTCTGTTTATCGGTATTTTTTGAGTATGCTTTTAACGACAATAATTTTTAAAAGTTGTTAAAATAATCAGTTGGAGCATAATTGAATTGCTTAATTTATGATGGTAAATTTCAATCTTGTTTAGCAGAGTCAATTAGAAATATTGGCAATCAGAACATCTAATACCATTTGTCATTGGAAGTTGGGTTTTATTTTTTTGTGTGGTTCATATGACAGTTTGATTTACTTTTTATTCATTTCGTTTTTCTACCTTTATCACTAGCTGTTTAATAAAAATTGTTCATATCTGAGTGAGTCACCCTGTCGGCATATACAGTAGATATTAAATATATCTACATTTATATTATGATGTGTTACAGGTTGTTCCGTGTTGGCAGAGAGATGCTATTTTATGCCTACATGAGAATGGAGGAATATCAATGAGAGTTAGACGTAAAACTAATGTCATGTTAACACCTGCCATGGAGGGTAGCGGAGCTTTTGGTTAGTTTTTGTAATATTTTCTTACATCATACTTTATTTGCTAAAATATTACTTTCTGCAAAACCCACTTGTTCTCTGTTTGCCATTTCTCTCTTGCCCTAGTATTAATTTTAGAAGCCGATTAAAAATAAATATCTTACCGATACTTACTGAATGTTTAATGGTTCAAAATTTAGAAAAATAATTATTTTTAACTGAACATATTTTAATCGACAAGCCAATACAGGATGAAATTTAGTTTATTAAGAAATGTGAACTTCTTTGTTCCAGATGATTCTCCACCAAATGTGTCCTTAGACGTGTCATATGAACTACGATGCCAGTCAGATCCACTTCGAATAACTCGACATAATAAAGTTTATGGCGTCATGGTTAATCCTGTGTCAGAATCCTCAGTTGCTTTGGTGATGAGTGATAGTCGTGTTATTTTCTGGGATTTAAAAGGCAACCCTGTCAAGGTAATAATGATAACTTGAGTCTAATAAATAACTAAGCAGTGTAGGTATATAAACATTTCAAAATTTATTTATAAATTGAAATTGATAATCCAAGAGAAACAAAATATGAGATAAATTGACTGGCTGGCAAAATTCTGAAGTGGATGCATAAGAAAAGACACAGCAGATATCAGTTGATTTTTACTGTTAGATGCATGTTAAGTTGAATGAATTGATTCACTGATCATAGCATCTACAGTAGAATTATTGGGGTTTTGTCAAACATATATATATAACTATTGATATGTGTAACTGAATAAAAGGTTTTGGGAAAATGACGTTTTTCTGCAATGTACCGGTATACCAGATTTAAATGAAACATTTTTTTATTTACAGATTCCAACATCATCAAGTTTAAATCTGTTCCCTTCCTCGCCACTTCACACTCCAGGATCTAAATTACCTGTTAATACAATTGGTGCTGCTTCAGATATCAATTTTCCTGTTCTTAGTAACATAGAATATCCTAAATCTTCTTTAGCTGATATGATTGGTCCATCACAATTACCAGGAGTCAATACAAATAGTCCAAGGTATGTTTGTTAAATGATCTTTTAAATGAAAATTTCAGTCAAATTGCTTCACTCTGAGCCTAGGTATCGGTGATACAATAACACTGTAGCCTCAATTGTCATTGCTGCGGTTGTAACGGCTATTTCATCAACTGCAAAACGTATTTAAATATACTAAATATCGGAAAAATCTGATTGCATCAAGAGTTGATCATGGCCTTGGTCTTATGGTCTTTTTATTAATGACCTTGAAAGATAATTGATATATTTTAAAACGACATTGAATAAATGATTTTCATTTCGTTATTTCTCATCTGAAGGTCATCTAGAGGTCACAGTATACAGTTGAAATTTTTAATGACAGGATTATTAAATGGAGTAACTTCTCATGTCACGTGTTTGAGGATGTGTCCACCATTAACCAATAAAAACTACTCAAATTATCGACCCCTTGTTGCACTCGGTGAGTATGACTCTTTGACTGGGTTAAAAATTGGTTTGAATTCAGCCTGTGACAAGTACTAAATGCCAAGAGTTGCAGATACTTTTATGACCTTTGCTTCAATCTGTTTTTGTAGGATGATATATTTATTCTGTCATAGTTATTATAAATAGGATTGAGGGAACACATACAACCATGGTTCATATTTACCATTCTTGACAGACTCGTAGTAAAAATTGACTGAATTGTAGTAATATTGAATAACTTGAAGAATAATTGAATAACTTGAAGTAAAAGTGACTGATTAGTATTAAAATTGACTGACTTGTAGGTTAAATATATATATATATATAAATCTTTGTCAGCTGATATCTTAAATATCTAACCATTGATTGGAAAATATATTTAAGGTACAGAGAAAAATATATTTTTTGCTATAAACATATTACGGCATTTGTTGTGAACTAGGAGGGGAAGTGGGTATTTCAAATCTAACAATACAGTAATTATTAGCACATGTAATAAGCAATGTGTATGTTAATGTGTAGCATATAACATGCAGTTTACTAGTTATATAATATTTGTCTATAAATATTAGAGTCCATAAGAAATATAATTTTACTTAAAAATATAGTTTTATGTTGGACTGCCGATAAATGACATAATCAACACTGATTGAAGGTAGCTTTAAATGCAAAATAACATTTGGTATTTCAAAACGTTTAAAATTAGAACAGAATAGATATAGTTCAATTATTGTTTTTTGTGTGTAAAAACACTTCAAAATAGATTTATTCATTGGGATGAGGCGTATATTTGTTATATGATTTTTTAAATATGTCTTGCAAATTAGCCAATCTGAAATAAGAATAAATGCAATGAAATAACTGACTAAATTCTAGTTGATAATTTTGTTTCCCTGACCTGTTAACTATCACGGCCCCAACGTAAAGGCAATAAACAGTCAAAGATTAGGTTTTATATTTAAATGTAGGAACAATTTTTGACTCCTCTTAATCATGATTGACTTTTTAACTTTCTTATATTGATTTTTTCAGGTTCGTTTAATGGAATGATACAGATTGTTAATGTCTCTAGTGGTCAGGTTGATAGAGAATATAGTCTTCATTCTTCTACAGTCAGGTATATATACATATAATATAAATAAAATAAAACCAAGTACAAACAATCCAAACCATTAGACAAAATCTAAGGTCCTAAAAAATTGGTGTGGCAAAATAGTGCAATCAACACATGGACTGTTCACCGTGTACAAAATACAGGTTCCGGAAATTAAAAACGTGAAATATAACATTTTTTGTGTGCCCATGATTTATTATGATGTATTTATTTTTGTAGAGGAATTGAGTGGACTGGATTAAAGACGTTTTTATCACATGCTCACGCTAACC
Organism: Patella pellucida; assembly: GCA_917208275.1. Classification (NCBI taxonomy): domain Eukaryota; kingdom Metazoa; phylum Mollusca; class Gastropoda; family Patellidae; genus Patella; species Patella pellucida. Next base: position 23,803,945 of record OU795039.1, read on the forward strand.
CTGGACAGAGTGGACTTGTTAAAAATGAGATCTATCTTTTAGATATCCTATCAGGTAAGTTGTGATAATATAGTTTTTGCCATGGCAAGGATACATTGAATATGTTTTGACTTCCCTAATAAAATGACAAATGGTATTACCGGTACTTTGCTTAATTATTTATATTTAATTTGTCTCTAATGTAGGTAAATCTACATTAGTTAGAAATCATTCCGAAGACGAATCACCAATAATCAGTTTACAAGTCTCTAATTTAAAGTAAGTGTCTCTAATTTAAAGTAAGTGTGTCTCTAATTTAAAATAAGTGTATCTAATTCATATAAATAAGTGTGTCAAATAATTCACTTGAGGCCCAAATTCGATTACTTAAATCATTCACGGGGTCATGTTGGTTAAATTGGTAACACATTTGTGGGGATGGCGTGGTGTGATACATACTTACTAAATGATTATCACCATTTAAACAATTCTTATAGTTTTGATTTATGGCCAAATTTGTCGTGTTTTTAAGTCGGTGCAGCATTTAATATATTATGTACTAGCAATATTGTGACAGTAAGCATCATTTTATTTGTCCAGTTGTTCCAGAGTTATTGTCAGCTAAATTGGCTGCCAGTCACACCTTTGTATTGTCATATCATTAAACAGAAAAACTGTACCATACTTTTTGAATTTAGTTTATAAGTATTCGGTTTGGAATTTTTTCCAGACAATATTTTGTGATAGCTTTTAAAGATAAACCATTGGAATTATGGGATTTAAAGTCACTGACAATTATCAGAGAATTACCTAAAAACTTTCCTCGACCTACTGCCACAGTAAGTTATAATTTATATATTTTTAAAGGTATGTAAAACTGTCAAGCCAGATCAGTCATACATATATATAAATAAATATAATTTACAATTTTTATGTAAAGACTGTTGTTATTAAATGTAATAAACTGTTCAAATTCAAAATAGACATAGAGAAGAATGGCCTGGAATGTATAGGAAACCTTGTAGCATTATTACTACTAAAATCACATAAAGACTTCAACATGAAATCAGTAGAAACAAAAATTGACTTCAAGTTTTAATGGTCTTAAAGATGCAGCATGTATATTGTAAGTGATAATTCTACCAATTGCTGGTCTTTATTTTGACTTCAAATGTTTCAGAAATTATTATTTAGACATCTATGAACATGACAAGCCTATTATTTACTTGTTAGATGAATTGCAGTGTTTGTGATGTGATCGTAGAGTATGGCTGCAGTGTATTTCTGTGATTGTGTAGGATATGGCTGTAGTGTATTGCAGTGATTGTATAGGGTGTGGCTGTAGTGTATTGCTGTTATTGTGTAGGGTATGGCTGTAGTGTATTGCAGTGATTGTGTAGGGTATGGCTGTAGTGTAGTCCTGTGATTGTGTAGGGTATGGCTATATTGTATTGCTGTGATTGTGTAGGATGTGGCTGTAGTTTATTGCAGTGATTGTTTAGGGTATGGCTGTTGTGTATTGCTGTGATTGTTTAGGGTGTGGCTGTAGTGTATTGCAGTAATTGTTTTATGTATTATTTGAATTCTTTATTTTTTCTATAAATAAATAGATTTGGTCCCCTTCTCATAGCACCAAGACAATTAAGAAAAAGTTACTAGATGTTTGTGAAGATGAAAAACCAATGAAATCCCCTATTGATGCCATGTCTTCATCGGGTCAACTCACCAAATCTGATTCTAACACGTCAATCAAGTACGTAACATATTTTGATACAAAGGTACAATGGTAACAATGAACACCTGACCAGTGATGACTAGGTTGATACTGAGATCTGCAAGAAATGATCAACTAAACGATAGTAAATAGGTTCTTATCATAATAGTGTTGATAACACAGACTGAGAAAATCCTACTGGAAACATTACACAACTATGAACAATAATTGTATTTTACAGAATTGTGTAGAATGAATGTCCCATTGTTATATTATGATTGTTTATTTTACTAGAGAGAAGAAGACAAGCAGTAAAGGAACAGTTCGTGAACATTTTGTGATGACTGATAAAGATGGAACAGTCTTCCATTTTATTGTAGAGGGGAGTAGTATCAGTGATGTCACAAAAATACCACCAGAGGTAAAATGTTAAAGAGGATTTAATGCACTTATTTGAATAAATTTTTATAGTGCATACCTTTTGAAATAACTCTTGAATTTTGAATTTTTTTGTTATCCAACTGGTGGGATATGGTTGTATCACACCGTGTAATTACTGTACTTAATTAATGTGAACATCTAAGAACTTTCGCAATGTATTCTTTGATTTCTTGCTTTTGATATCACTACAAAGTTTGTACATAATTCACTTTAATTTGAAGTTGATGGTAATCTAAATGTTGTATTTTGTAGAATGGTCTGGGTACGATCACATGCCTAGCATGGAAGAATGATTATCTGATGTTTGGAGATGTGGATGGAATTCTATGTTGTTGGGATTTAAAGGGAAAAATATCCAGGTTTGTTTTGTTGATTCCTGATGCTTGTTTTTTATTGTGTGAAACCTTATAGTTGATATATGTCTTTTAATCTGCCATGATGGAACTGCAAAAGGCCTATTTATAGCTTTATTCCATGTGTATTTTAGGACAGTGCCCACAAACAGAGGTTGGATAAAGAAAATAAAGTTTGCACCGGGTAGAGAAAATTTCAAGTTTTTTACGCTACACAATGATGGTGCTGTCATCTGGGATTTTAATAAAGAGGGGAAAGTAAGTTAAATGGAATTGGATTTAACATGTCATCAAAACATTACTTACATCATTATGAGACTAACATACAATAATTTTTATTTTCTGTAGTTACATGTGCAATCCAAGAACGAAAATGTTGTCTGTACATCATTACCTGTCTTTGTAATTGTGACTGCTAAGGATCTTTAACCTAGACTTCCTTCTGGAACAAGGGGGGTTGGATGGCCAAATGGTTAGCGTGTGCACGCTGTATCATAAGGTCTGGCGTAGTTTTGATTCCCTGGTTGTATGTGACAAGGAGTAGGGTCGCATTCCAACGTTGTAGGTTTTCTCAGGGTCCTCCAGTTTCCCCCCACTGCTAAAGACTCCTACATGCAACCAAATTATTGAAATAAAATTGAACCATATGGTAATCCGGAAATGACCTGGTTTGTGTTGACTGGACTTTAAACTCCAATTTTCTGGCTCTTCTTCTTGAACACCTGTTACAACTTTCATTATAGATTATCTGTGAATGAGATGTCCCATGGCAGGGTCTGACATTTGCCTTATTCTGCTTTTTCCCAATTGTTTTTCTGTATGTCCTCATGGAGGGCTTTGCAATGCACTTAGATATTTTGTGTAAACCTCCTCAACATTCACTGATAGTGTGCATTCAGGTATTTTAAGGTCATAATGAAAATAAAATCAGAAAACACAACCAACTTCCTTTCAATCTTGTGAAACAAAAGTTTAATCTTATAGAGCTTGACCCGTCACTAATCAAATTATAACATCAATCATATCAACTTGTTATTTTACAAAAATCAAATCTATTTAGATTTAACATACTGGTATTGTAAAACTTCAGGTGGAAATTCAGTATTTTATAAAAAGTCCAAAAGAGATTGCGAAGATATCAGATGCAGAGTGGGCGGGATCAGATCGTCCTATGTTGGTTACCACAAATGGAGCGTTACATGTGACAGATATAACATTAAGGAACTCAAGTTCACCAACCGATAACTGGGATCTTCCAGGTTTGTTGCTTGTTTTATTAGTCATTTACTGAACCAGTGATCAGGTGGTTTTGATCAGCAGATACATCACATCCATGTGAAACTTGCAGAGAATTTAGTTAACTAAAACCATTGGTTTGAGAAAAAGTATCCACACGCATATTTTCACCTTTGGTAATAACTTACACACCTTTATAAATCATTCTCACACCTTTCAGTCATTTTCACATCTTTGTTAATTACCACACTGTTTTTTTTTATCTGAGTGGGGGGTCGAGTGGTCAAACACGTGCAGTAACTTTAGATCATACGGTTGAGTCATTGAGTCAAGTCCAAAGCTTGTGGGGTTTTCTCTGGGTCCTCCGGTTTCCTCCATCTGCTTAATAAAATTGCACCATTATTTACTTAGTCAGTCCCGTAATGACCTTGTTTATGTTGAATCGACATTTAACAGCTTTTCTCTCTTTCCCTAAGTTTTTACACCTTACCAGACCTTTATTGTTTGTTTCTGATTATTAATGGGGTTTGTTTGTATCAATATATAACTCATTTTTGGATCTTTATATCGCACTGTGTAATTAAAACAATATATTATTTCTTTTACAGAGCCATTGTTCTGTCCTCATCTAGTTTCTTCCAAATCTTCTCAATTATTAAAATGTATTTTACAACACCAGCCATGGGAGGAGACATACAATCTTATGGCACCGAACATGCGAGAAGATGACAGTGAGACAGAAAAAACAATAAATAAACAACTTAATTTAATCGACAAGTAAGACCCCACATCATACCACTTTTTGGGTTGATAAGAGAAGTTTACAAAGTCAACAAATCCTTGTACTTTGTTGATAATGTTTGTCAGCTATATGTTGATTCCTCAAATGAAAAGGGTTATCAGGTGTTCTATAAAAAATAAACCTATCCAACCCTATGCAGAGTAGTACCTATAGATACCTGGATTATTGGGTTGGAATTGAAATTCAAAAGCCAAAGTATCCTGGGTGGAATATAAACACAAGGCTACAGCCACCAACTGAGTCATCCAATCAATGGCTTAAAATAAAATTAAATTAAAATTTACTGGCTTTATATGGACTAGTCATTCATTCTGTTTAGCTGTAAGTAATGACTGGTGCAAGAGGTAGGACACCACTTCTTACATGGCAATTTTCTATCAACTTAGTGTTTTGACAATGATTGTTATTACAATGTCTGTTTTGGCAATGATTGTTTTGGCAATGATTGTTTTGGCAATGATTGTTTTGACAATGCCTGTTTTGAAAATGCTTTTTTTGGCAATGATTTTATTGGCAATGCCTGTTTAGACAATGCCTGTTTTGGCAATGATTATTTTGACAATGCCTGTTTTGACAATGACTGTTTTCCCAATGATTGTTTTCCCAATGATTGTTTTCCCAATGGTTGTTTTCCCAATGATTCTTTCCCCAATGGTTGTTTTCCCAATGATTGTTTTACCAATTATTATTTCCCCAATGGTTGTTTTCCCAATGATTGTTTTCCCAATGGTTGTTTTCCATAGATTGTTTTCCTAATGGTTATTTTCCCATTGATTTTTTTCCCATTTCCAAATGATTGCTTTCCAAATGATTGTTTTCCCAATATTTATATTCTAAGAGTATTTTTTGATTTTATTTAGTTCTATGACAAGTTATTTGCCCCGTACACAGTTTGGAACAGCTGAGCGATGCCTGCTAATAGCCAGAATATTCGGTGATGAATCTGATCTCCATTTCTGGACAGTTGCTCTTCACTATTTAAGATCAGAAAAATACAAACCCATGAGCAAGGTTTGATATTATTATTAGACTAATATTGTCTGGATAAATTTAGAGGGTTTCCTTTCCATACCTCTATGAGTTTGTCAAGAATCAAATTATGATTTTATGTTGTTTTGATGATAATAAAGTGGCTTAAGCAAAAAACAAAGTGGACTCACCATATTAGAGCATGATATTCCTAACATTAGGAAAATATGTAGAAAATATATAGAAATGTAAAGTTACCATACCAGAAGAACATAACTAAGTAAATCATTAGAAGGGATCACTTATAATTTAAATTACTATCCATATACAGGCACCAAGTCGAGTGACATCTCAGTCAGACATGGGTGATTTATTTATTCCATCAACACCCAGTTATAAAGAGGCTACAGACCTTGTAGTCTTGGACAATCCAGACCAACAAGAAAGATCGTATTTACTGAATGAATTATATAGAGATCAACCACTAGAAAGATGTTATGATATTTTAATAGATTCGGATAGTTTTAAGGTAAATAGACCATATCACAGATATCTCAAATTGAATACCTCCATGATGTTTTTAAGTCATTTGTAATCTCTTTCAAAGTACAATTGGTTTCGTTCAATATTCACAGCTATATTATTAACTGCTAGTCAAGCCTGGAAATAAGGCACCTGTCACTGCCAATGTCAGACACGGACCCAGGCTTTGTCAGATGCAAAACCTTTGGTGCCTGTCATTTTGTCAGGGACTAATTTATCTTTTTTATTGATATTATTAATACGTGTCCGGCACTTAGTTGAAAATGTCAGGTACTATTCCATAAGTGCCAGACATCTTTCAGGTACATCTAAAAACGTTATTTTCAGGTCTGCTACTAGTAGGTATGTATAAATTGTTGTCTAGCAATACCATATTAAACTTTTTACTTAAATATTCATGTTTATGACTAGGTAAGAAAGAAAATTTAGACTCCTGTAATATTATTATTCTCTTTTATAAGAAATATCAACTGGATCGAGTGGCTCTCCATGACAACAAACGGGCAACCAATGATCATACGCATAAATGTGTGGAGAATTATATATTATTGGGACAGACTGATCGTGCTGTACAGTTACTTCTAGAGACAGAGGCAGATAACACAACATATTATGTTGATTCTTTAAGGTTAGAGGACATCTTCTTTATTTCTGACACAAAATTATTAAGACCGTAGTTTCGTATTTGAAGCATATTTTAGACGTTACCTAATATGTGGAAATGATTGTAGTACTGCATACCTAATGTCTTTATAGCCTGCACCAATACAAGTAACATATTTTATTCACAATTGTCATTCATGTGTTTTTGTATAAATAGTAATCTCATTTGATTTCTTACCTGCTATTTGATTTCTTACCTGCTATTTCACATAAGAAAATCATTTAGTCAAGTTGTGTTGAAATAGAAAGGAGAAATTTGGAGATGTCAGATGTTATACTTCTATTATGTGAACATGTATTTTTATAATTGTAGAGCTTGTCTGGTAGCTAGTATACGGTCATCTGGAGCATCTCAAAGTACAATAAAATTAGTCGCAACCAATCTGATAGCCAATGGAAAACTCTCTGGTAAGTATACAGCTTTATATAGCATCAAACTTGTATAGTACACAACATAATTTAACCAATGGTTTTAAAACATATTTTTATGTCTAAGTTTTAAACAGAAAAATGACTCATTAACTAACATGTATTTATGGGATTATTTCCGGAACAGTCTTAAATTTCACTGGAATGACAAAGACACCAAATCAAAGAAGACAAATTTTTATATTTCTAAAGAACCTATACAATAATATTGTCTTAGTTTATTATATGCTTAAAGGACAATATTGGTGTCAGTCATTATCACATATGTGATAGAACTGGTAAAACATGTCCCAAACATAATTTTAACACAGAGATCATTGCAACAAAAGATGAAAAGTGACGAACATTTAAGGAAAACATGAGTTATCCTTCTATACAACTGAATGAAATGAAGAGTGATAACAGCACGGGTGAATTTCTACTCACTAATAATTCCTTTGAGGGCCAAAAGTTGTTACCGTATATGAAACTTTTGGAAGATATCTGACACTTCAAAAAAATAATTGACTGTCACTAGATAAGGGAAAATGAGAAAAATGGAATTTAAATTTTTGTGAAAAAGAAATTCATACACTACTAAATTTTATTATTCATTTGATTATTTTATTGGTGTTCACAAGGGTCTGAATATATAGCAGTGATTTATGTGTATATTTTCTCAACTATTATATTTTTTCTAGAGGGAGTACAGTTGCTGTGTTTGATTGATAAGAGTCTGGATGCCTGTCGCTACCTACAAACATACGGGGATTGGGATAAATCTGTCTGGTTAGCCAAGGTAAACAAAATACAAATTGTTACAGTATGATGTCTTGCAAATACAAGTTTGTACTGACCAGATGTCCACAACATCATCATCCTACTTAGGTGTATGATAGTTACAAACAATTATCTTTGTCCTCTTGACTTATACCCAAGTTATCTATAAATGAAATGAAGTAGGATATGCTTACTTATTCTAGATCGCTTAATACCATGCACCATTTCTGTTCTACTTTGATTGAGTTGAGGTTGTACAATGGGAGCTAAGCAGGCATTTCTATTTTCAGATTATGTAGATGAAATATTTTCTGATATTTTTGCATCGATGAAAATAAAAAAAATTGGGGGGTGGGGGGTAACAGATTCTTAAGACACTCTCCTTGTGTATTCCAGGCTACATTAGATCACAATGAGAGAAGTGAGTTAATGAAGAGATATGCTGATCATTTGTGTGGTACACAGATCAATCTAAAGGTAGGAGTTTTACAAAAAATTATCTGAAATTTGAAAAAGATCTTTATCAAAGTAATTCGACTGTAAGGCCATATAAAATTGATACTGGTCCTCAGATACCGCTACATCAGTAATAAAAGGCTACATGAGAAAGAGTAGTTTTTTATCTGAATTACTCTAAACAACATGTATTAATACTAAAAACAGATGATGACATCTTCTTTCGAGTGACATTAATTAGTAACACATTGAAATGTATACTGTATATATAATATGGAATAACAATTTACTGATTCATAAACATGCATCATTTCAATAATGTTACTCTCAGCTTTATGAAGCAAATGGTTGGATGTCGATATTTATAGGCCTACTGTAACAAACAAGACATAAGGTAAATGAATTGATAACAAGAACTTGTTCAAGGCAATGATAATAAGCTGACTGACATACTCATTACTCATTACTTATGTCAATATACAATCATTACACTGCATGTAACTGATTTGTATCTTTTAGCTAAGATAAAATACAGATTTTAGTAATTTGATTGGATTATATTAGATTGATATTAGTACTTAGCCAATCAAATTTGAAGTATCTACTAAAATCTGGATTTTATCTTTAGTTAAGCTTTCGAGAAACAGGGCCCTGTTCTATGTTGAATCTATATTATATTTTGCTTGTATCTATTATATCTAATTGTAACTTGTTTTATTTTCTGATATTACAGAGTAAAGCGTTGTTAGTTTTACTGTCGTTAGGTCAGTTTTATAAAGTTGTAGAGATGTTATATGGAATGAGATGTTTTGATCGAGCTGTGTGTTTTATTGAAGCTTGTAAAGAATTTGATTTTATGGAAAATACAAAAGAGAATGGTAGGTTTTGATATAGTGGTAATTTCCGATATTCAGACAGAAATGATATGGAGCATCCACACTTACATTTAGGATGTTACTCTTTCAAAAGGATTAGGTCTTTTTTTCAGGGGAAGTAACTCCACTATAAGGGAAATTGATTTGCATATCACTTGCTATTGGTGAATTACCCTTTTCCATACTAACACATATTATATTATTTTTCAGCATCTTTATTTGAAGCAGTATATTTAGAATATGCTCGTTTTCTCACAAACCTTGGACATCGGAAAGCTGCTGAATATTACTGTCACAAAGCAGGTGATAAAGGGCAACAACTCTTGAAAGAAGTAGAGATTTTATTTACCTGATAAAACAATACCAAAAGGCATATTGTCTGTAAATAAATGATAATTACTATGACTTGACTTTAACTTTAACACTGGTTGTTACAAAACTAATTTACGGTGTCTATATATGTTGTAACCTGAACCAAGCTGTATGTGCAGGAATTGTATTGTGTAATTTATTGTAAAACAAGAAATTGAATGTGCATGAGTATAAAATGAATGCATGCGACCTATCACTAGTCATATTTGTTTCAATATCTTTTTCTATCCTGTACACCACTAAATACAGTTTATCAGCATAACCATAACACCTATAAAACCAACACAATAATAATGAGATTATAAGTCAAACAATATGGTTGATAAAAAAACCACAATGATATAATAAGATATGTTAATTAGTGTGTTAAAATTACAAGAAGCCACATAGCCATAATTTTAAGTAAGAGTAGGATATGACAGGTCATATTAATTTGTGTTGACAACCATTAGATATTGCATTAATTTCATGATAGGTTAATTTCTTGATAAATTTAAACAAATTTAATTATAGTTTATTTCAAATAGCTTTTATTGTATTATAAGGTGGTGTCATTTATTGAGATTTTTTTATATACCGAGAATATTTAACATTCAGTTGATAGCTGTGATGCCCCTTTTTCACACACTTAACAACTCTATTGATTTAATAAAATTTCAACTGCTAAAAATGACATACTGTGTAATGTTAGTGCTTCGTTTTTATTAAGTCTTTCTCGGTACATGTATATAATTTACACTTTTTCTTTGGCACATTCTTTTTGAGTCTTCTGGTCAAGAAATTGCTCATCGTTACTCTCAGTGCTAATGTAAACCTGCCTTGTTAACAGGTGTGAACCATAATTAATTTTAATATTGACATCAAGGTTAATTCTGCCGTTTTACCGGGCTCCAACTTTAACCCGAATTTTCTTTAGGTTTAACACTGTTCACTACAGACAGACCAACGTTTGACCTTGTCTTTGCTTCAAAACTTGTATGAGGTTGACCCCGTTAACTACTGAAAAGTATAGATCTACGAACCCGAAAGTAGCATACTAAAAACATGTAATTACCGGCGGTACATGACACTGTAAATAACCTCTTAACTATGTCCCCCCCCCCCCCCCGCCTCTAAACCTTAAATATCTATCAAATATTAATGAATCGTCTTAAAGAGACCAGCCGAATAAACGCAAATCATCTATAGTAGTTGTATATTGTTATATTATTTATATTTGTACATTATGTTGTTATTATGTTACTTTCAATCTATACATAGAAATAAAATATAAAATAAACGAAAATGTTTTGTCATAGCTGTTGTATTGTAAGGACAGCCAGTCATAAAGGGATATTTGAATAAAGTCAGTAGAATATCTAGAGAAAGCACGGAATCCGATACATTTAACATGAAGGTAATGAGTTTTAAGCTCTTTCCAAAACACAAACTCCGTCGTCAACCTTGCAAGTTGATACTCTTCTATTCATAAACTTTCAAATCATACATTTATAAGGTTTCTGCCCAGTTTTAATTATTCTCATATTGAAGTCAGTATGTAAAGGTAATGTTTTAAAAAGGTATCACATTTAAATTGATTCTCGAACAGCGAGTTATGTATACCTTTGTAATTTACCAATCGTCACAATATTAGTCTTAGATCCCCAAAATATGTTTTAAAAAATGTCGCCTTTAAAAAAAATGTCGTCTTCGTCCGACAGAACTAGTAGCCTACTTTTTGAAGTTTTTTTGGTTAAAATAAATTGTTAAAGTAGTTTGAGGTCTGGTCGCTAGTGTATTTATTAGTCAACAGTAGTAAGCAGTTTTATTGTCCCGCTTCGAACGAAGTTTTACGTTTCCGGAGCATATCTCAAAAACCGTCCAAGATATCTTTCTGAAACTTTGTACACACATCAACCTATTACACTAGTTGTGCCTTTTGCTATTTAGGAATTTCTGAAATTCGGAAAAAAAGAGATGTTCACAATTATACCTGTCTTTCACGTTAAGAGCATTTTGGCGACGGTGATATGATACAATTGCGAACTGTTTTCTTGCTCAAGAATCGTCACTATTTAACACGTTCTTAATTACGCTGTCGACCAGTGATGACAGTGATAATATAATTTGAAATAATGATATCCGATCGGCATGCTTGTATATTTTACATGCCTATGAAGCCAATGTAAATGAAATTCGGCTATCAAAATATTTAATTCTCTTTGATTAATCGTCGCTTTGATTAATCAGGCCGGCGGAGTAGGGGGGCTAAGCCCTCTTTTCTTCAGGCTATTGCGTCCCCTGGACCTTCGCTTCGCCTATAGGGACTTACAGGGATGTAGCCACACCGGGCGGCACTGTTTTTTGCCGCCCAGCACAAAAAATAAAATCGAAGAAAGCCGCCCAGTCGTATTTAAACCCCCTCGACTTCGTCCTTCTCTCACTCTGTACTCAGACTCCGCACTCAAAATTTACCACCCCCGGCAAACGGCGAAGCCATGGTAACTATAAGCCCACGCAAACCATGTCTAACACCGCATTATTTATTTTTGTGTGCCGTAGTATACCCTATCATCCCAATTAGTTTAAAGAAAGAAGTATTGATATTATGTTTATTTAAATTAAGAAGTTGTGCAGGTCTATTCATTTCACGGTCACCCAGACCAATTTATGGCACTTCAATGTTAAAGGTTTAGATGTCGTAAATGGTGTCGAACGTTCAATTGTACGATCGTTTTTAATGTACGCATTCTACGGTTAATTCTACCGAATGATCCGAATCTATATTAAATCCTATAGCCTATTAACAATGTCAATGTTTCTTATTCTTTCTCAACTTCTGTCTGACCTGATTCTCATTCCATCGTAATAATGCATGAAGGAATGAAATGGGGTTTAACGTCCTACTGTTATGCACTTAACCTGAGCTAATTGAAGACGGACATACGCCATACAGTGTGCTATGAGGGAAATTTTGCCCGGGCAGCGGCGCTATGGCCTACTCTTATATCGAATTCCAACTGCCAAGGGATCTTTACGTGCACTCCAATGTGTATACGGGACCTCGGTTTTTCGTCCCACCCCGAGGCCCGAACGACTAGGCAGCTGTCCTTGTCAGGCCCGCCTCCTGCATCACTGGAATCGAGATGAACTTTCTCGGCCAATGCAGGGATCGAACACCCGACCTCCAGGCTAGCGAACCAGCGCCTTATCCACTTAGCCATCGTGATCTCCCCACTGTAATAATAATATACGGTGGGGGGATCACGGCGTAATAATAATATAAAATACTACACACACCATTTTAAGAATAGGCCTATATAAATTTGAATATAATATAAATGGAAATTGATTTGCACTGAAGCAAATAAAAGACAGCAAATGCACTGGAAATACACCAATAATTGAATAAGGGTTGAATTTTCATAAAAGAAAACCCCCCCCCCCCCCCTCCCAAAATATTTTTTCGATCGCTACGCCCGCCAAAGTTTTTTTTACAACTACTCAGCAAATCCTGGCTTCATCCCTGGACCTAGGATGGGAGCCCCCCCCCCCCCCAAATCAAGAATTGCTTCCGTCGGACCTGTTTAGGAGTAAATAATAACTTGTGATAAGGTTGTCAATTGGTTAAATCGTTTGTTTGCTCTCTATTCATTATTATATTGTATGTAATTGTATTCTTATGTAACCAGACTGTGATCCACATTGTCAGCAGCAAACAATGCCTTTATTTTCTCTTTGATTTTTCCCAGTTGCCATGTTGAATTTCTGGCTGCAGCGTTCGGCACGTGTCTCAGAACTTCGCTATTAGGCCCTGTATCCATAGGCTGTTCCCTTGTGGCGTGTTTCCTTGTTCCCTTGTGACGCGCCACAAGGACAATGAACCTTTGTTTTTTAACGTGCCCGTTCCCATAGGATGTTCCCAGGGAACATGTGGCCTCGTGCACGGAACATGTGGCTTGTGACTGGGAACACAGATCCTCTTCGAAGATGCACTCTACACAATTGAGTAATTCTGGTGTCGAGGTAGATATATTGTCTATTTTGTCTATTTCTAGATGACATCGCGCCTGGTACGTTCGTGCATTTTTTATGCGCGAACTCTTAGTTTTTCTATTACTGGCACGCGCACGGGCACTATTTTTTGTGTTTTACATGTACCAAAATCTGGGATTTCGCGCGTATCTACTTTTGAGGTATTAGGTCTGTTTAGCATAACACTTGCCACTGTACCTGTGTATCGCTAATTATAAACCGAATGTTTGAAGACCGTTCATATTTATTACGCACAGAATTTTCAGTACAGTGTTGATTCATGCTCAAATTGTTACTAAGCAAACCAACGGGGATATTTTCTAAACATTGTATGAACGTATTCATAGCGATAATATCCTTACATCGAGAGAAAGTATCTAGTCTCGGTGAATAGAACCATGGTTGTCTGGTAGAAAATTACTTTTGTATTTTTTGGAACGGTAAACAGTGATTTTAGAAGCAAACTAACCTGCCGCACATGACGAAGTCATTATACTAATAATAAAAAGACGAGAACTCTTTTTGCAGCGGAGGCTTATCAATGAGTAATAGGTCAAGGTTAAAACATACAGGACGGATAATAATAATAATAATAATAATAATCACGTCATTTTACAAGGGTAGCAAATTAGGCCTGAGGCCTTTTTCAAATTTGGCCCTTGGCACAGATAGGTTTTTCTTCTGTTTTAACTACAGTAAAGGCAGTCCGATCGTAGTTTCTGACCAGATTTGATGGTATTTGTTTCGAACAGCCCCCGTTTGAAGAATGCATGTTACTGACCTTATTGGTAAAAGTACGACTACAATCTCCATGCACGTAGCTACCAGCAAGGATGTCATGGATAGAAACGCCTCTATCTTCGGTGATGCCTTGAACGCCATTTTCTGTTAGGCAGATCAGCTTACCCGAACCCGGGGACCACCCACTGCAGAGGGGACAAGGCTTCAATGTGATAGGCCCGTGACCTTTGGCCCCTCTATAGCCCTTGATTAACAAAAATTATTTAAGGCCATGCAGGCACTATTTTTGTCTAGTTCTACTCGACTATAAAGGATTACATGCTGGATGATTTATAATAAACGCTGGATGCCAATGGCAGATTAATTGTTGGTAGTCTTTGAAATCCAATCCACGCAACACGTACGATTTAAAAAATATATATATTAAATTATTATTTTAACAATGAATGGAAATTGAAAATGTATTTATAGTTGTGGACACGCAATCGCAATCGCCTTCTGTGCTAAAAGGTCCCGGGTCCGTATTGTTGAAGTAGACTGGTTGCTTTGTTTTACATGAAGTTAGACTAGTTCCTACATTTCGTCGCTTAGTGCCAGATTAGGATGACGGCGCTGTCGGCGCAATATACTGATTTACATTCAATATCAGAACAGGCAGTCTATTCTAACCGCCAGGGGGGAAATTGTTCAAAGGTAAACAAAAGACGCCCAAATCAGAGACTGGAATGGAGATGATCATGATGTCTGAGAAAAAAAATAAAAATAATCCATATTATTTCATTTAATTCAACATTTAAACTGACAAACATTGTAATAAACAATACGTAGGGGGGACACAAATTACACCTATGGAAAATATTAACGGTCACCGGTCAGACATAGTCACCAAAAACGTCAAACCCGTCTAAATTCACTTCAACAAACCAAATCATGACATTTTTGATCTCATTATCACGCCAGAAGAAAAGGCTCAGTGCGACGTAGTAACCCAAGAAGAAATTACAACGTTTAGACTAACAAAAGAAAAGTTCTGAATTGACAAATATTCGGCTAGCACAATTCTCCCGCCTTGTAGTCATTTAGCACAACAGCAACAAGTGCGTCCAAAATCATCAGAAAACACTATACTGATCTCCAGGAAAATCACCCCAAAATCTTCACACAGAAACTTATAATTTCATATTAAAAAAAATAAAAATCTGAACAACATCTTTGTACACAGTAAATTAGGCTAAATACGACCAGTCCTCGACCTAACCTAACAATATATCAAACCCTGGCCCTATTCTTCTATCCGAGAGTCTCAAATTTTTTCCCTTTTTAAGAAACAAAAATACCAGAAGACCAAACAACTTTGTATAGAAAAATAAATGTTCTGTATGCATTTGTATGAAACCAGAAAATATCACGAACCAAATTTCCATCATCCTAGGTCAGAGCTTATGTGGAGCTCCCCCCCCCCCAAAAAAAAATTTTTTTTTTTTTTTTTTTCTTAAACCTAACCTTAAATCACGTGCCCTAACCTTATTTACATCTCACCGACCTTCACGAAATCTTGAGTCGTAAGAATTAGATCTAGCCTGTAAAAGACCTCGGACATAATACTTAGCTTGTGGTCACAATGTGTTTGTGTATCTGATCTGCAATTGTTTACGATTTTCCTGTCAATTTCGAAGATTGCTAATGCAGTGTGCACAATTAATGCTTTATAACCAGCGGGGTCCAACACAAATATAAGGTACAAAAAAATCGGCGATTGGTGTATTAACGCAGATCTAGTTTTAACAAACAAATAAATGAGACACAGAAAATTAACGCTGTCATTACGCCAGTCACGTAGGATACATACATGTTTGCGACAGAAGGAGCATTATCAAACTCTACGAGTTCATACTTAGTTTTTATTTGTACTTGAAGCCCAAGGCGACAATTTAGTAAATTGATGCCAACACTATAGCTTCGTTCTAATCATTTCTGTATACATAAATAGTATGATTTCTTACCTAAAGTTAAACAGTCAAGAAACTAATTAATGATGTTGTGTCAGTTTCATTTATTTTTTTTATGGCGTGTTAATATACATGGTTGGTACATATAGTTGACGAGGAGTACGGTCGGATCGCCGTCTAACGTGGCTTGAATTCTCTTAGACACCTTGCGCGTAAGCAACTTATTAAAATATAAAACATACCATATTATTATGTTCCTGAATGTTAAGAATTCTATTTTCTACTTTAATTACGTCACTTCCGGAATAAAATGGTACCTTGGGATGTCAGCCACAAGTACACATTATGTTAGTTTATAGTGGTGTTTATTGACCAATAAATGCTCAAATGTATTTATTTTTGTTGTGTTGGGTAGATTAGGGAACAATTTACTAAAATTGTCCGGCTTCAAATTTTCCTATCCCTTGAGGGAAATCTGTGGGCATCACAAGGAAACATACTTTAGTGCATACATGAATCTTGATAGTGATGAGTTGTCAACTGTTATAGGGAGCTTGGCGAATGCTTCATCATTACTGAGTTGGTGAATGGTGACTTGCCTCCGTAGGTCAATAAATTTGAGAGAATTGTCTGCTAAGTCTACTCTTCATATGGTCCATTACCCTACCAACATTGAGATGGCAATTATAGGCAAAAACGAACTTGGAAGGAGTAATGCTGCCCCAGATCACAAGAGCAAATCATAATACTTGATCAGATCCCGAACCTTTCTGCCACTGAACAAAATGGCTGGCAGTTGTACAAAGGCATCTATGTTCCTGTGCAGAATCTTGCCCTGTCGGCCCCTCGTGCTGCAATTGAACTAATAAATTGTGGTTAGTTAAAACAATATTTTATTGAATATAATTACATAATTATAATCATACAAAAACAAGCAGCATGCTTATGAATATCGCTTCCTGGTATGGGGGTTATTTTTAATCGATGGAAGTGATTAAAGAGCAGTAGGTTGAACAATTATGCTATTTATCTAGCAGTGCAGTGCAATTTCCGCAAAAATGGTCTGCTCCGTATATCCCTCTGCATGTGCTTTGCTTAAGGGCTGTTTCTTGCGACCTCTGGCTTGGTTTTGATATGTTAAAGGACCGTTACTCAAAATCCTCCAAAATCGTCGACATAACATCGAAAACGCGAACTATTGTTCAATTTAAATCAACATTGATGATGTAAACTTACCGGGAAAAGGTGAGCTTCTGATATCCGATATTTAAGATAAAATAATTTTTTTAACATTGGTACACGAATCGTGTACCATAATGCGCTTCAGCCCCAGTTGTATTGAGAGATTCGATAGACGAGACTAGACACAGTGTACCTAGTCAAACGAAGTTATGTAGACTGGAATAACTAGACGCTCGACCTTTGCACATGATTGACATTGCTGGCTTATTTCGCCAAACATAACTGATTTGAAATTGGAGTAAAAACGGAAACCATTGAATGTAAATCAGTTTATATACATTCATATTACAGTATTATATGCGTTGCGAACCACTTTTGTGAATTTCTAGGTCCCAAATGTTAGCGAATTAGCTCCTTTAACTTGTTTGCTTGTTAGAAATGTCAAATGTGTCTTGAATCTCATTACAGAACATCCCAATCACCTAAAAGTGAATGCTTCAGAAGACACAAAAAGTGGTTCTGCGTGATGGATTTCTCTAAGCTGAAATTAACCCGAGCTTGACGTTCAGCGACACCGGCAATTGGTACTTCCTATCGGAAATCAATGAATACGACTTCCAATCGTTTAAAGAGTATCGAAGAGAATATACTTCAGATCATGAAAATCCAACGGTTATTAGCGGCGATACCATGGACTCGGTCCGAGGAGTCCAGATTTCGAAGGCCTCTCACAGAGGGGTCAAAAGGTCGGAATATTTGAACCCCGATATTTTTGGATAGCTTCGTCTCAAATCAACCTAAACCAACAACATAATAATAATACTAATAAAAAATAGGTAATATCAAGTTTACCATACAAATCCTAGAGGAGTCGGTGTGGTGGCATGCCATACCTCACTTAAAATAGAAAGATCAGTTTAGTAAATAAATCATTTATTTACATCGGATATATAAAACAGCTACATAAATACAACAGGAACTAAACTACATCGGGAATATAAAAGATAACATTAACTTGGTACATTAAGACAGCCATTCAGTGCTCCTGCCACGGCAGCCTCTGAACTCGGATGGGTCCGTACGTCGGTCTCTGCTCCTATCCTGCTCCTGTCTCGCGTCTGCGCCTCGTCTCAGACAATAGGGAAAATATATAAGACTCATCATCATAATACATGTATATGCAATTGTCTAATATCACGTCATGATATGCTTGCTGACCAGTGCGTATTCCTTTAAAGTCACGCGGAGCTTGTATACAGCTCCTACATAGTTTGTGAATGACATATGGGATTATCAAAACAAGCTGGGGTCAATAAAACCCAATACATTTGTAATAGAATCGTTCTGGTTTTCTTATTCTGAAGTAAACTATGTGAAAGGCCAGATTGTCTCCAATGGTTGGACATCTAAGAGAGACACCATGGGGTCTAATCGATTCATCTTGATTAGGTACTAACGTTGTTATTCTATATGTATGGGATTATTATTATATTCCAATATATCAGCCCCGTTCAAAGAAGCAGTATACACGTCTACTGCGTTTTTATCGACGTCTTTATAGTTTCAAGGTCCTCATTCAAACCAATGACCACCAACTCCCACATACAGGGCATTAACAGAGTCGACAGAACCTTGACATCTTTCTACTAACGAGACTTATATAAATTGACGAGTTGGTGGTTGATCTATTGATAGTTTGAAATCTACTAGATTAAAATTTGTGGTCTCAGCTTTCATTTGTATGCTGATGATACTCAATTATATATATCATTTATGCCTAATTGTCCATCCTCTTTCAATTTATCAAAATTGCAATTTTAGAACAGTACTGTATTAGTAAAAGTGGATGTCAAAGAACTTTCTATTATTGAATGATGATAAAACCGAATATTTGTTATTAGGTTCAAGGCATCAATTAAGTAAATTTTCACATGAAAACCCCCCGTTGTCATTGGTGATTGTGATATATTTTCATCTTATTATTCTCGTAATATTGGTGCAATCTTTGATAGTTGTATGCTTATGGGAGTTCATGTAAATAATACTTGTAAATTGTGCTATTTTAATATCAGAAATATAGGTAAAAGACGTAAATTTGTAACTGTAGAGGCCACTAATAAATCACTTGTTATTTATCTTGTCACTTCTCGTTTAGATAACTTTAATTCACTTTAAGTTGGTTTACCTTAAAAGCTTATAGATGGGTCATTCTCAAAATTTGACCAAATTTCAGTCAGTAGCACAAAGCTCTGAAAATTTTTATTTTAATATTTTTTCAAAGGACATATCATTAAGAAGAAGAAATTTAGTTTCTCTTAAAGTTGTAAAATGGTATATTTGTAAATAATTTTTTTGAGAAAATAGGTCTTTTTATCATCGATTCCAGTGTACACGGAAATGACTTTGCAGAACAATAAAATGTTAGTTCAAAGACATTTTTAAATATTTTTTTAGCATTTGAAATAAAATACTAGTAAAACAAACACATAACTAAAAGAAATACTAGGAAAATTATGTTTATGTTTGAATGTTTATTAGGTGCAATATACTTTTCATTTCCTAAAAAACCTACCAAATGAGCCAGTCGTGTTTGGGAGTTTCAAAAATATTACACCCCTGTCGCCCAACTACGCCATACCCCCCAGATAGTGACATTGTCCCGATTACCCACCATTTAAAACGCTTATGTGACCATTTTGTGGCGGGACTTTTCGGCCAGCAACCGCTTTGTTTAGACAACAGACTAAAAATAGCCCGAACGTGTGATTTTATTTTATTATGTAAACACGCCATATCGCTGACACTCGTTGAAAGCAATACATATTATGTGCTATGGGTAATAATGCAATACATTCTTTACCATTGTAAAATGTCTTTAGAGTTTCAATCTGTTTATCTTTCAAAACAAGGTTAGATACTCCTAAATTTGTTTTCGCAAACAAAACCGCCTGTGAAAATAACTGCCATAGGCGCCGCCATAATCTTCTTTGCGCGGAAAGGTGTTATTTTAGCAATAGGAAACGGGATAATCGCTTAGAAAGTGCCAACATACGCAATTTTCAACGTTAAATCAATTCAGTTTAACTATTCCCGTCTTTCTGCTTTCAGATATTCAGGAGATGTCTCGTCTTTATTAAAATGACACGTATTCATTACAACAGATCGCCTCTGTCACTACAAAATATGTGAACAATTTTCATGAATTGAAATCGACCAATGCATGACAACCTATCGATAATATCAAATCCGTCACGTCATGGTATTAATGGCACATTAAAATATTTGAGATCTTTAAGTGGCCAGACGAAACGAAATTATCTTAATATTGTGAAGGCCCTTAGAACTATTTTAGCAACCACTGAATCTTATACACCCTTGTCAATTGTGGATGAAAATGGTGTTAATTGACAATAGGTCAAATCCTTACATGACAGTTTTATAGTAGAAGAATATGGGCAACTAATGAATCACTGTGGCATAATTAAGAAAAAATATCTCTGGTTTTCGTCTGCGCTGTAAGGCGAGAGATAACCGCACATATGGTCTCAGACTAGCAATTATTTGCCCATTGACTTCAATGTTAAATGGGTGTAACATCACAGGCTGTAGCTTTTGGCTGAACATTCCGTTGGTTCCAATCTTTTTAGGCACAATGGGGACCACATTTGGCAATCTCCTCTTCATAAACTTGTAGGGAGTTGATGGTTTAGATTTTTAGCTACAGGGATTTGAAGTTGACTGGGGTGAAAATCTCACTTCCGATACATTTCATTGCTCCGCAGAAAGACATTTTACACCCCATCCCTCCGCTGTAATATCACCAGTATTACCCCAAACTGCTATAAAATTGCAAATTTGATCCGTTTTCTCCAATTCTAGACCAAAAAGTCAACCCAAAAATGCAGGAAGAGGGGGGGGGGAATTAAGGGAAAAATTGTATATCATGAAAAATAGGCAAATAATTACTAGTCTTAATCCATATGTGTGTCTGATGGACTAAGACAGGTAATTACTTCCGCTGATCTCATGTAGTGTCCTTCTTTACTGCAATTCTTGCCCCACTCCCGATGCTTGACATTTTGGTCTGTAATAGAAGAAAACTGTTTGAATTTCCATTTTCATTCAGATATTTGTGAATATCCAAGAGTTTAGGGCGAACGAATCAGCAAGTAAACAAACATGAAGGGGATCGCCTACTAATATGACATCAATACCCATAGAATCATTTGACCAAGCCTAGCAAACAACTAAAATGGTTATCCTATATCAATATTTTTTATCAGAGGGTCGCAACATGTTGCGCTCTATGTGGTGGTAAAGATTAAGATCATTAGAATGTTAAATAAACGTTATAGGAAAGAGGTGTAACGGATGTCAAATGCCAGCAGAGTACTTATTTTAGTCTTGGTGTGTAATTTGGATATGACTTATCTGTCATATTAAGAAACATAATAATATGCTAGATCTTTTCTGGACTGTATATTTTATTGAAATGGTTGAAATGTACCTTGGGTCTTCCTTCAGTAATGGGTGGAAATGTTTACATGGGCCTTTGATGTATTTACGTTGAATTCAAAACTGGTTATTAATTATTACTATTGTGACCCCCACCACATAATATCCATTCCAGACATAAGATAAATAGTCGAAATACAAATACCAAATCAAACCAGGAACAGGGGTTTAATATAGGCTATGCCTGTTTTCCAATCCCTCTTCAGATATATATCTGAATCAAAAATATTGCTTATGAACCACTAAACATGTTGACGGTATCCAAAGAAATCTCTGAACCTTTATGTAACTTATTTAACCATTCCTCGTATCGAAAACAATACCTAATATCTGGAAATTTGCCAATGTAACTGCCTTTTTTTTTTTTAAAAAAAGGTGACCCATCAGACTGCGGAAATTATAGGCCTATATCACTACTTAGTATCTTAGTTAAAATATTTGAAAAATGCATTTATAAAAATGTCTTCAACTTTCTAAGGGAGAATTCTGTTTTAACTAACCTCCAGAGCGGCCGTTTTCATGGGGATTCTAGTGTTTATCAACTTACCGATATTGCACACTACTTTTGTCAACCAACCGACCAGGGATTCTACACGAGAGCAGTGTACTGTGACATAAGTAAAGCTTTTGACAGGGTCTGGCATATAAATGATATTGTTAGTAATATCACGTCGAATGTTCGACTCTTCGCTGACGGCACTACCCTTTACCTTATAATTGACGAACCTACCGAATATTCAAATATTCTAAACAATGACTTGGATAAAATTAATTCATGGGCTAAATCATGGCTGGTATACTTCAACCCACTAAAGACCGAAAGACTAGCACTGACAACCAAACACAATCTTATTTTACTTACCCTTACTCTAAAAAGTGTTCCTATCAAGGAGGTCCCTCAGCATATTCGAGTTTATCAAAGTCAACGCAA
The DNA here is from genome assembly GCA_917208275.1 of Patella pellucida. Lineage (NCBI taxonomy): Eukaryota > Metazoa > Mollusca > Gastropoda > Patellidae > Patella > Patella pellucida. The sequence continues at coordinate 23,826,868 of OU795039.1, forward strand.
AGCGGTTCTACTGTATTTTGTTAAAAACTGTAAGAATTACGTTTTCGTAACCAATAACTATTCTGTTAATAGTCAAATTGATATAGAGGACAGTGACATGTTGATGCGTCCGCGGAGAAGAGGGTGTAGGCATTCGTCACTGAGACGTCAAAATCATCTATATTACTGTAACAGACATGTCAGGGAAGTAGTTCATTCAACCAAGGCAATGCAGTATTAAAGTTAATGAACCCCCATTCATCAATTTACCCCCTCGCTCCACACCCGCTCATCTTACGAAAATCGGGATTACGCCACTAACAAAAAAATGTGTTTTAGTTTCTTAAAGATTACTGGTTTTATTAGAGTGAATTTAATGATAAAGGCTTTTAATACTTCCCTTTCAGACTGGATATCAGTATTATTCGATGAAAGTTGGTGGCTAATAAATTCAATCACAAAGTAATCTAAAACCGTTCATTAGTGAAAACAGTATTTATTGCATTTATGCAAGGTTTCATCTGTTACTTATACCAGAATGTAAAAGATTATGTAATGGGTATGTCGGAGTTGTTGACTGGCTATGAGGGAATTTGGAATAGAACCTTTGGGCAAAAAATAATGGGGTAGATACTTTCGAAAAGGTAAAACGGAAATTTTTTCTGTAAATTTGATGCAACTATTTGATATTTTTAGTTCTTATAAAGTCTAACTTCAAGTAAAGAACGACCTGAATGCCCAGTCCCAATTTGCTAAACGATATTGTTTTAAAATAGCATAGCAGTATTATAAATAAACATGAATCGTGACGACGAATTGGGAAACATATGGGCGTCGACATCTTGTTTCAGGGATATATCAGGGCCTCTTTTAACTAGTAAAGCACGTTACATTATTTCCACGTAGTGAGAATCTTTTGCAACCTAGTGATGAGGAAATTAGCTACACTAGGTTATACATGTGTCGTGTTTAAAATCGGTATGAATCAATGTATCTTTTATGCCTGTCATTTGTAGTGCGATGAAAATGAAAAAAAGTGACAAATCCTGTAAAATCTGAGAAAATGATTGACGCAGACAGGGAGATATGTTTGGTGAGGGTAAAGGAGCTGAATTTGCAGGTGACGTGTATGGATTTTTCGCGGCTCATTGCACTAGCAATACCCCTTTCAACCAGATTTTTTCCCTGACAGCAAAAATATACCATTATTTAAAGACTTCTTCGGTTCATTCTATTTTGAACAAACTTCTGCAAGTTTTCGTCATTACCTGTCCACATCCCATGACCGTTGAAAAGGTTATTTTATTTCCTGTCAAACAGAGTTAAAATCTGATTTGCGTTCGTCAATGAGTCGTGACTATGAATTTCTCTCAATTCGAGCGGCACAGTTCAGTTCAATCCGTAAAATTTTTTCTGACGAAAATGCCATGCGCTAATTTAAAAAATATAACGGGACATGTGCCAAAATTTTCTCGGGTGGCGCCCCACGCCCAACTATTGTAACCTAGTTGAGATTCCTTAAAGAAGCTCTTATTACTTTATGTTTGAAAAAAGTAGACCGAATAAACTAACCATTGACCCTAATTTTCTCAAATGTTGACAGCCCATTCAGACTAATATTTGTAGAATAATATTATTTGTCTGAATGGTAGGACTAGCATACCTTTGGGTTGTGAACGTCATGTATTTTGTCACAGTTGTGGTGTTTACCTAAATACGCTCTTTACATCTATCAGGTGTGAAATAGTACCAAAAGGGCGTAATACTTACTGGACATAGTCGGTAATTACACTCACCGCTTTACTGTTGCTTTTACAAAGCCGCTGCTTTTACAAATCCAGTTCTGATTATCTTGACCACCCCTCTTAGTTTACGTAGCCTTCCCCTTTCCATTTTGTTTACACGCAGATCGTAATGTTGATGGGTTGTTTTAGTGGGGTTTCATTTCTATTCATTAATACAAAAAGGGATTTTTCACATACAGTACGAACTTGGACAGGGGCCCAAGTATATTAGTGTATAACAGAAAATCGGTTTCTTAAATATATGGTTTATTTACAACGGGAACAGATAATCACACATTTACATAATACCCCCGTCAGACCGGGGTGGCGACCTTACTTCGTTGCTACGGCGATTGAAAATGAGTTTAGAGCGCATTAAGATCGCCATAAGCGTAGTGGAAACGCCAGCTATCGTGCTGTGGTCACCATGGTCGCCAATGATCGCGGAGTCACGGCGTTTATTTTGAGCATGTTCAAAACAAACGCCAAGTTTCTGCGATCTAATACCCCTGTCAGACTGTGGTGGCGTCCTTACTGTGACGCTACGGGACGGAAAATGGCCACAGAGCCCGTCAAGATCGCCATAAGCGCGGTAAAATCGTGGTGGAAACGCCAGATACCGTGCTGTGGTCTCCATGATCGTGAATGATCGCCTAGTCACCGTCAGATCGGGTGGCGTACTTACTGCGCTGCAGCGACCGTACGACAACCAGCAAATGCGAAATTGTCCCAAAATATCATAAACTTGAACAAAATGGGTAGATCCCAGAACCTTGGCGTACGCCGTGACTCGGCGATCATGTGCGACCATCGAGACCACAGCGCGATATCTGGCGATTCCATCACACTTTACCACGCTTATGGCGATCTTGTCGGGCTCTGGGCCATATTCCGTGGCTGTAGCAACGCAGTAAAGACGCCACCCCGGTCTGACGGGGTTAAGAACGCGATTTCTTTTGTAAATTTTTTGGACATTTTCTCGCGTTGTGTTCACGTTTACCGGCGACCTTGTAAATTTTCTAGTCGCAGCAGCGCAGTAAGGACGCCACTTGGTCTGACCGGGGCATTAGTACAACAGCAATACATAAACTAGACTATACTGGAACTACTACTACCAGGAACACATCTAACCATATTGAATCTACCATTATGCCCCTCTTCAAAGGCAGCGGCTGAACTCGGGTGAGTTCATACACTCGTCCAAGCCTATCTTCTTCTGCCGGCTCCCCTCTCCCTAACTGTCAGTGAACTCCTCGTTATATACATTCGCACACATGGTCATACATACAATTGTCACTTTTATCTCGTCACGGCATGCCTACTGACCAGTGCATAACAGAAGTTTATTGAAAGTTGAAACGTATATTGCCAAAACCAGCAGAGTTTAGTAAGCTCTATGTACCAAAATGATATTGTTTAATTTGATGAGGGGGGATCACGGTGGCTGCGTGGATAAGGCGCTGGTTCGCTAGCCTGGAGGTCGGGTGTTCGATCCCTGCATTGGCCGAGAAAGTTCATCTCAAGTTTGTAATTTTGGGGGGACATTTTCTCGCGTTGTGTTCACGTTTGTTGGCGACCATGTGCATTGTCTGGTCGCTGTACCGTCGCAGCAGCGTGGTAAGGACGCCAACCCCGTCTGACAGGGGCTCCAGGTGAACGGGGAACCTTGGCTTTTATTGCCTTTTCCATCGTCTAGACATACTAATACTTTTCTTGTAGGCGTAACTTTTGACAAATCGTCGTAGAAGCTTTCTTTATTGGGGGGGGGGGGGTCGGATGGCTGAATGGTTAGCATGTGCGTAGTGTATGATAAAGCCTGTCATTGAGTCAACTGGCGTGGTTTCTCCGGGTCCTCGCCGGTTTCCTCCCACTGCTAAAAAACCCTACCCGCAAGCAAATTATTCAAATAACCTATTTGTGTCGAGTGGACGTTAAACCCTCCCCCCCCTCTCTCTCTCTCTCTCTCTCTATTTAGAATGGCCAGTGCCATGTTATTGATAACAGACGCCATTGTCTTGTGACAAAGAAATCATATATGGCAAAATAAAAACTAATACTGTATTATTATGTTAAATTGCTACGATCACAGCTTGATACCGTTTAATGAAAGTTCAAAGCTTTTAAAACCTCTTATAGAGAAGCAGCCATGCTGTCTCGAGAAAAGTACAAAGCTTTTAAAACCGACTTAGGGTACCCCTTCTCCCAGGACATAATCCTTCATACAATATTAAACACGCTTCTAATTTTAGGTATGCATGTACTTACAAATACACCCCAAAGACCGTGACAAATTAACTTCTGTAAAATACAATAGAATGGGTGGACAAATCCCTGACACAGCACAGGTAGTAATGGATAACAGAGAAACCTTTTAGTCAGATCTCTAATGTAAATTCATCGGCTTTTCGGGTAGAAATGGTGGAATAAGCTTTATTTTGCAATGTAGCTTTCGATGTTTTATGACAAAAATAAACAAACAATGTTGACATCTTTGACAAAACACAAACACAATTTATGGATAACAATCACTAGCAACTTTAATAGTGCAACGTTTCAACAAGTATCCTCTTGTCGTTATTATCAAGCACAAGGTAAACGATAATATGATACAATAAATCCGGGAGTGAACATTTAAGTATGAAAATTTAAAAGAAGCCACAAAGACAAGAAATAATATCCTTTTAAAATATATAAAAATATCAAAGAAGAATAGGGGTTGTGAATACAAACTAAACATTAATCAACCATATACTTAGATAATTAGGAGGCCATTACACATGGTAAAAATATTCTGTTTATGTACATGTATATACAAAAGATCAAAGACTGATTAGAGTTGTGATTACTGGCATAACATTGAAAAAATAAATACCAGACCTAGATAATCACCATGAGCTTCAATTAAAATAATCACTAACAAGGATGTAATAAATATCACGAGTAAAAATCCAAAATTCCCCCCACCCCACCTTTTTCGATCAAGCAAGCAACGTTATAGGTTCACTTAGGCACAGTTAATGAATTAAAATGTCATAGGCACTATGAATATAGAGTCCACCATCGTGGTTTAATTTGGGCTGGTGTCTTTTGATGTGCACTGCTTCTGAAAGTTTACGTACTTTTTTGTTGTGTATGTCACATTCTAAGATTTTAACACTGTTCCAGTTAACTTTATGACGCGGGTTCTCTCTAAGGTGTTGAGCCACAGCAGATGTATTGTTGGATGACTTAGCTTGGTGTTCTTTAATACGTTGTTCTAAAGGTTCTTTTACTTTCTCCAATATATGTCGATAAACATGAACAGGTAATTTAATAAATGCGTCCTTTTGTTTGGTTTGGGTTGATTGCAACTGATTTTCCGTTAGCCTTTAATATTCTCTTCAGTGTTTGTCCATATTTAAAACCAGTTTCTATCCCAGCTTGTCTCAAGAGTCGTCGGATATAGTAGGAAGTTTTGCCTATAAATGGTATACTAACGCGTATTTCGGGTTGATCAGGTCTCGGCTTAGCTTTGGGTTTAGTTGGGTGAAGAACTGATTGTATTACTCTTTTAACTAGCGACTCTGGGTATTTATTAAGGATGTACAAGGATTCTTGAATTTGGTTAATTTCTTTATCTAAATAAGCTGGGTGACAGATTTTGGTAGCGCAGGTTACTAATGTAGAAATGATGGCTGTTTTAATATTAAGGCTGTGGTTTGAGTTAAAATGAATATACTGGTTGGTGTGTGTTGGCTTCCTATAAACTGATGTTTCAAGCTTGTTGTTGTTTTTCTTTATATCGATATCTAAGAATGGTATCCCTAGGTCTGTTTCTGTTTCCATAGTGAATGTAATATGGGGGTGTTGACTGTTTAGGTACTTTAGAAGGACTGTAGGATCTTCTTCCGGCTTGAGGATAACCAATGTGTCGTCCACTTTTCTATACCAATTAGGTGTTATAGGGGCTGTAGCTAGGACTCTTTCTCCAAAATCTGTCATGTAGATTTCACTCATTACAGGTGACAATGGACTACCCATTGGAAGACCTCGTACTTGTTCATATGTGTCTAATTCCCAAGTAAAATAGGTAGAGTTAAGGCATTCTGACACTAGTTTGGTGATATTTCTGTAGTAAGTCCAGTGTCAAGTGGCGTGTCTAGTTGATCCAATCGGGTTTTTAGTACCTTTATAGCTTCATCTCTCGGAATATTAGTGGAAAGGTCAACAATATCATATGATATAATTTTCCCAGGGTGATCTATTTCTCTTATCTTACTGCAGAATTTGTTAAGAGTTTTTGATGAAGGAGTCAGTCGTTTTCCCTAGAGGTGCCAGTAGTTTTGATAGGTGTTGAGCGACTTTGTGAAACACAGAATCTACGGAGCATATCAATAATCGGGCTTTGATCGGATCTTTGTGAATTTTAATGGTTGTACGTGCGTACGGGGGTCTTGGGTGATTTGGCTTGAGTTGGTAGAACAGGTTGTTGGTGATTTGGTTGGATTCCTTGAGTTCCCTGATTAGTTTGGTTAGCTTGTTCTCTAAAATTTTGGTGGGATCTTTGCGCAATCTGCGATAGGTTGAGCTGTCCTTAAGGAGATTGTTGACAGTACTACGATATTCAGCTGTGTTTAACAGGACAGAGGCTTTTCCTTTATCGGCGGGCACTATGGTTATGGACTTGTCCTTTTTGAGTTCATCCATGGCTTTTCTTTCAGAGCGGGATATATTGCTGGCTTGTGGTTTGGCTTTGGCAAGTGTGTTGGCTATTTGGTGTCTGAGATAATCTGTTTTCCCGCCTTGTGCAAGCTGCCGTAAACCCTTCTTTATCCCGGTGATAAAAGTGTCATGATTCTTGGTTGTCACTGTAGGAATGAATTTGAGACCCCTGGACAAAAGAATAATCTGATCATCTGTGAGCTCCTTACTGCTGATATTGTAGACGGTTTTGGTAAGATATTCGTTTTTAAGGTTGGTGTCATTTTCATTGGTGGAATTGGTGGTATTTCTTTTGAAGCTGATTAATTTATTAAACTTATTCACTTGTTTCGTTTTGATCTGGATTTGTAATTTGGATTTGGTAGTGGTAAGTTGACATCTTTACTGAGTAGGTCTTCATAGTATGGGAGGCCAATATTTTAGGGTAGCCATTTTGCGATAATATTCCAACTTATTGTTTTATGTTCACCTGATTTATAATGTTACCAACTGTAAAGTCATCGGAAGGTTTTTATTGTATACGACCTAACACACTTTGTTTTGTTCAGTAACATTTCTTTGTGCGTTTTGCATTACCCTAAAATGTGTTCTGTGTTTTAATAAATGAATAGAGAATTTTACATTATATTCTATGTTTTACAGATTTCAATATTTTCATTATTGACAGTCCATGTTCACTAACTTTGGGCTCGAGTTTTTAATTGCATGCATAGAAATACCGGGAGCATATAGCGACATAGCAAGTAGGAAATTAGTCTAACACATTCATATCCGGTTTTTCGAAACATATGTAAATTATTGGGTTATGGATAGAATCGTTGAAATAAAAGAATTAATGTTTTCCTGTGAAGTGGTAATGTAGTAATGCCATTTTTCATACTTTTTCAATAAAGTAGGATGTATTGATTCTTCTCAAGACACCGACATAACACAGTCGGATACGCCTCCATATACGATGAGTAGAAAAAAAAAAGTGACACGATGAACAGAGGTCATGCACGAAACAATTGCAATTACAAATAACAGGGAATGGGGAGTTATACTGTTCCATTAATCCAATCACTTTTTTAATCCGTTATGACCTATAAATGCAATGTCGGCGTACTGGCAGAATACCCTTTTTAGGATAAGTAGCGATATAATTTTGGTTCATTCCCATATAGCCGACTGCAATAACTGAATTTCAATCGTCTTTTGCTCTTCTCGCAAAAATTCCAGCTATTACTAACCTAGCAAAAGGCAAGATTAATATACGGCATTTTACAACCATGTAACACCATCCAACATCAGATCCCAATAGTATTTTCTTTCTCCTACTACCACAACCAGTAGACGTGGTACAGGGGTTAATAAGCGAACTGGATGTATGAGACGTGTTGTTGACGTTTAGGAAAGTAGGACGAGGGGAAATGTGTAGGGAGTGAAGTGCTGTAAAGGGATAGTTAGATGTATTATGAATGGTTAGAGTGGCTATGGTGTTACGGTGAAATACTATGCCACCACCGTAACACCACAGCTTCATGATTTGTTCGACAGGAGTGATATCCACTGGGTTTTTTTTTGTTGTTGTTTTTATCTTGTAAAATGTTTATTCATAGCATAATAGGCATATACATTACATATTAACAGTTTATTTTACACAATTTCAATAAATTCCATATATAGCGGTATTGTCTAAGACAGAATCAGTATATCTAGGCTAAAAATATTTTACAATATTCAAACCACTTTTTTTAGTTATTTTTATTTGTTGATTAAGCTATAATTATGTACAAATATAAAATGTAAAATAAGTTATGTGAGAGAGAGAGAGAAATGGGGTTTAACGTCCACTCAACACAACTAGGTCATTTTGGGACTAACATATGGTTTAATTTTACTCAATAATTCGCTTGCGCGTAGGGGTCTTTAGCGTGGGAGGAAACCATAGTGCCCGGAGGTAAACCACATACGCCACATACGCTCACACCAGGGCTCGAAACCACAGCTGCAAGGCAGAGGTGGCCGGCCAGCTAGAGGTCGAAACGCGAAAAACATTGCCTGCAATTACACACTCATAATGTAGCGTAAATACATTAATTATTAAATTCAAGCTGTAACAATCATATAGATGCAAGTAAAGTAAGCTGGAAGGAATCATTTACATAAGTACTTTCTGATCAAAAGAAGAGAAAGAAACAAAATCCTAGATTCGATGTTAATATCAGTTAGTCGAGATGGCGGTTTTTAAAATTTTGGAAATATAATATTAGTATATTTTGTATCTTTAAACATAGATAAGGAAAGCGTGAACATGACAAAAGGGATTAGGTAGGCCCGTCTCTGTCAAACATATCTCCATAGATAGAAATTGCATGTTAAATTTGTTAGTATATATTATCAATGTAAAAATGTCTTTTAATTTGGATAACGTGTCCCTGAGGAAAATAGGCTTTAAATTCAGGGAGTGTTCCTAAAAGGTTCAAATGTGGATATATTTGGTGACTATAAGCTTGAAGGAAAATAGTGTAAACAATAAAATTTTAATAAATTCATAAATTGAAGAGAAAATCTACTTAAAAAGTATACTATGGGAAGTTGCAATGTTAATTTATGTTGGTTTCTGGATAACCAAGGCTAAAGGTGTGGAAATAAACGAAAAAGGTCTGGATACAAAAGCAATGTATTACTGACCCAGAAAAGAGAAAAAATAGGAAGCATTAGAAAAAAGTAAATTACGAGCATATTCTAATCAAAAAGGTTTACATGTTAGATTTATTAGTAAAATAGATAGAAGAGTGACACTAGGCTTTAGATTTAGAAAGTTTTATTTAACGACTCAAATAAATAGGTGTTTACATAAAGGAATTTATGTTAACATCAGCGTAAATTAGGTTACTCAAGCGTAACTAAGGTCAATTGACACGAAGGTTTACTACTCAGTGATAAGCCGCTGCAAAAAGTGTCTCGCCTTTTATTATTAGTATAATGACTGCCTCATGTGTGGCAGGTTAGTTTGCTTCTAAAAACAACACTGTTTTCCGTTCCAAAAAATACAAAAGTAATTTTCTACCAGATGACCATGGTTCTTTTCACAGAGACTAGAAAATTTCTCTCGGTATAAGGATATAGCTATGGGTAAGTTCAAACAAGGTCGATAAATCCGCGGTGACATTGTCGAAAAATAAACCCGTGGTTTGTTTACTAGCAAATTGAGCGTGAATCAACTCAGTGTGTACTGAACAATTTTTGACTGATATGAATGAACTTTCTTCACACATTCGGTTTATAATAAGCAATACACAGGTACAGTGGCAAATGTTCTACTTCACAGACTGTTACCTCTGAACTACCCCCGCACGAAATCCCAGATTTGGGGACTTGTAAAAGAACAAGAAATAGTACCTGTGCGCGTGCCAGTAAAAGAAAACTATGAGTTCGCGCATAAAAATGCCTGAACGTACCAGGCGCCAGGTCATCCAGAGTTTCGCACACCCTTCTCACTATTAACATCGGATAACTAGGTCATTTTGGGACTAACATATGGTTTAATTTTACTCAATAATTCGCTTGCGCGTAGGGGTCTTTAGCGTGGGGGGAAACCATAGTGCCCGGAGGTAACCCACATACGCCACATACGCTCACACCAGGGCTCGAAACCACAGCTGCAAGGCAGAGGTGGCCGGCCAGCTAGAGGTCGAAACGCGAAAAACATTGCCTGCAATTACACACTCATAATGTAGCGGAAATACATTTATTAAATTCAAGCTGTAACAATCATATAGATGCAAGTAAAGTAAGCTGGAAGGAATCATTTACATAAGTACTTTCTGATCAAAAGAAGAGAAAGAAACAAAATCCTAGTTTCGATGTTAATATCAGTTAGTCGAGATGGCGGTTTTTAAAATTTTGGAAATATAATATTAGTATATTTTGTATCTTTAAACATAGATAAGGAAAGCGTGAACATGACAAAAGGGATTAGGTAGGCCCGTCTCTGTCAAACATATCTCCATAGATAGAAATTGCATGTTAAATTTGTTAGTATATATTATCAATGTAAAAATGTCTTTTAATTTGGATAAATTTTCTTAAAGCTATATATTTTACTATATTTCGTAACTTTCGCATTAAATAAAGGTAGTGTAAGCAAGAAAGGTGCATTAAATCAAGAATTTTCAAGTATATTGTACGGAAACAGTAATAAGGTTAACAGTATCCCTGAGGAAAATAGGCTTTAAATTCAGGGAGTGTTCCTAAAAGGTTCAAATGTGGATATATTTGGTGACTATAAGCTTGAAGGAAAATAGTGTAAACAATACAATTTTAATAAATTCATAAATTGAAGAGAGAATCTACTTAAAAAGTATACTATGGGAAGTTGCAATGTTAATTTATGTTGGTTTCTGGTTTCGCACACCCTTCTCACTATTAACATCGGATAATCATACATTACGTACTTTAACTGAATTATATTGTATCCAATATAACGTTTTAATCAATTTAATGATGTAATTTTATATCAGATTATTATTTATGATTACAATCTTTTATATTTTATTATAAATAATGTTCTTGGAAATGAATTTATATATATAAATTTCAGATTTCATAATCATATAGTGTACTTTTATAATAAAAAAGTAAATATTTATTGAATAAAAAGTGTAAGAGCAATATATTAATGACTGGTCCCTGCCTCATTAATACTTTTAATCCGTTTTTAACCCATCAAAGACCCCATAATTTTAAGTCAACTTTTTCAATAATAGTATCGAATGGGTAAGAGTCATTAATTATTTCACGCCAATTGAAACTGATTTTTTCATAATTTAGGGCTGTAAAATTTGCTTTTATATAAATAAAGATTTTCTGTTCGAAAGAACGTTTAGAAAACATAATATGATTTAAAACAATGAATGTCGCTCTGTGACCATATACAACATGGACTCTAACACAGGTGAATCGGATATAGCGGCCGTAAGTCATTAACAATGGAATAATGATATCCATTAACGTCGATTTTGTGTTTGATACCCAAGTGGGCTTAGTTATTATATTTTTCTCGGTTTTCAAAAAATAATACAAACTAATTAATGCTTATAATTAATTATCTAAAATCGCTCATCATAGATAACTCGATATATCAAGAACATTTTCGATTAATACATTTTCTTGCGAGCCAATTGCTGCTCTATGGATTACTCAATTTCAGTAATATAAATGAATACATAAATAACAATAATTGTTTTTGAAGGAATAAACTAGAAACATCACTAGAAACATCAACGTTTTTCTAACTTAGTAGGCTATTCCAATATTTAATTATATAGTATTTTTAAATTTAATTGAGAAATTGTGACCCCCCCCCCCCCCACAACAAAACCAGTCACATGTCACAATTTTTGAAAACTGTGATATAATGCTGATCCTAAAGGGAACTGGAACAGCTTTCTGTTGATATATAATATATGCAAATCACAAAAAAAATGGCTGAGACTAGAAACATCAACGTTTTTCTAACTTAGTAGGCTATTCCAATATTTAATTATATAGTATTTTTAAATTTAATTGAGAAATTGTGACCCCCCCACAACAAAACCAGTCACATGTCACAATTTTTGAAAACTGTGATATAATGCTGATCCTGAAGGGAACTGGAACAGCTTTCTGTTGATATATAATATATGCAAATCACAAAAAAAATTGGCTGAGTTATGGCCATCTGAAGTTTCAAAAGCTGCGGTGCATCCAAATACAAAATAATGAGAAATTTGCATTTTAAAACTGCCAAAAACAAATCCCATTGTAACACATATATAACTATTGCATAAATCAAAATGAAAATTTGTTAATAAATAATGTGTGGTGTATCAACATTTGTACAAAGTTTTATCAACATATTCCTTTAGTAACCTATTTTTTTCTTCTTTTTTTTCTGAAATTTACCTTAAATCCATATTTTTCGAATTGGCTGTGTTATGGCAATAGGTTTCAACAAAGGCCTGGTTTCACATTTTAAATATGGTTTTTGCCATAAAAGATCATTTTGCACATCTTAATTTGTTTTGTTTTTTATGTGATGATATTTTTTGGGTCAGACGGATTAGCTTAGATTTGTGTTTGATATCTAAGAACTATTGGTTGGTTACCATGTCAACATTTTTCTAAAAAAAGTAATTTTAATCATTTTGCACATCTTAATTTGTTTTTTTTATGTGATAATATTTATTGGGTCAGACAGATTAACCTAGATTTGTGTTTGATATCTAAGAACTGTAAAATACTGATTTTGGCTGGTTACCATGGCAACATTTTTCTAAAAACGCAATTTTGCACATATTAATTAGTTTTGTTTTTATGTGAAAATATTTCTTGGGTCAGACAGATTAGCTTAGATTTGTGTTTGATACCATGGCAACATTTTTCTAAAAAAAAGTAATTTTAATCATATTCAAAAGATGAAAATCGAACGAAACCTTGACTGACATAACCTCGACAAGCGAGGAAAATACGAGCGCACAAAGTAAACTCATATTAGGTTACTAGCAATATAATTACGCCATTTTTACAGTCCTTTTTTTCACATCCTCCACAAAATACCCTTTTTATGCAATTTTTTAATTATATTTTCACAAAAATGATTGATTTATTGAAGAAAAGATGCTTTTCTGGAGCGTATTGTGGCAAAAAATGTTTTTGGGTAGTTTTGACCCATATAGTGAAGACTTAATGATTTTACTTTATATATTTTGCATATATGAAAACGGTTGTTTTTTTTCCCATTTTGTCTTGTTTGCCATTTTTCAGGGCAGTGCTAATACATACATTTCCTCAATTCCTGTTCTAGGTTACCAATTTTGAAGCCGTTATTTGAGTTCCTGGTGTTGTTTTTGTCATTCTGTGTAATATTAGGCTAGCATGTAGAACACTGACATTAAAATAGTTGTAAATACATTTTTTGTTTGTGAAGAGAGATAGAGAGAAATGTTGTGAAGGCGATAGTAAACACAAACTAGGTCAATTGGGGACTAAGATGGTGCACTTTTATTTTAATTATTTGCTTGTGCGTTGGTGACCTTTTGATCTTTTCAATTACGTCATAATTTGATAAATTGGTTTCACAAATTATCATTTGTCACTTATACAATGATTCAGTTGCGTTCCAACAAGAAATCTGCGACAGACAGTATCAGAAGTGGCTAAATTCATAAGCCAGCCCATTTAACTTCTTGTGACCTTTTGACCTCGATAACTCTTGAACGCCACCTCCCCCTCACCTGACTGATCACCCACCATTTTCGGATTCTGAAGAAAAAAGGTTCTAGAAAACTCAACCCCCGCTTTTTGCCCACCTTGAAAATAACATTAGTCTTGCCTCTAGTCCCAGTGCATCCCTATTTTTTGCTTATTTGACATCGGTGACATTCCCATGAAGTGTATATCGTGGAATGTAAATGATTTGAAGAGACACCTTGACGATGGTGAATTTATTTCTTACTAATCAAAATATGATATTATTAGTCTTATTGAAACATGGTGTGGTGATGAGTCAGTTAATTTTGAGGATGTGTTCAAAAATCACAAATATTTAAAATGTGTACGCAAAAATCACAGGCGTGGTGGTATTGTGGTATACGTTAACAATAAAATTGCTAAAGGTATTTGTAGGATCAAAGATAATTTCAATGAATGTGTTTTTCTAAAACTGGATGGAGAATTCTTTAATTTCGACTGTGATCAAATATATGGAACAGTGTATGTGGCACCGGAAAATTCCCCAGTGCATGATAAATAGTGTGGAAGTGACTTGTTAGAAGATAAACTTTTTGAACTTGTGACAGACTATACAACTTGTGAACTTGCTTTAGTCGGTGATTTCAATGCCAGAACCGGTGATGGCTCTTTGCATGATCATCTATTCAGTGATTCAGTCAAACATTTACAGTGCTTAGATGATGCTATCTATGACATTGACGAGTTCGATCTTCAAAGAAAGTCACAGGATAAGCAGACAAATTGTTCGGAATTTAACTTTTAAGCTTGTGTTCAATTTACAATATCCACATTGTAAATGGTCGGAAACCAAATGACTCAGCTGGCCGTTACAGCTGTATCAAATATATAATGGCACCAGCGTCGTTGATTATCTAATTGTGTCACGAAATGTGTTTGATATTATCACAGGTTTTCAGGTATCGTCCAGGACAGAGTCGGATCATCTCCCCTTAACCTTTAATATACACGTTTCTCCCAAACAGGAACCGACAGTTTCAGAGACAGTTAATAGGCAGAAATATTCTAGACTAGGATGGAAGCCCAGAAAGACAGAATACTATATAAGAAATATTCTTGAAAATTTCAGTAATTTTACACAAAACTCCTATGTAGTGGCTATTCGACAATATCCCACACATTCACTTTTCAGGGCTTAACACAGAAGTACTTATCCAAACAACGTGGTAGAATGTATATTCTGTACGTTGATTTTTTCAAAGGCATTCGACCTTTTGAATAGGGGGAAACCTATGGATCTCTTGTTTGCTAAAGGTGTTCGTGGTAAAATGCATCATGTATTGAAAAATATGTACAAATAGGTCTCGTCTTGTGTAGAACTGGGACGAGAATAACTTCATACTTCCCATGTCTATCTGGGGTACGTCAAGGTTGTATACTTAGCCCAATACTGTTATGTTTATACCTTAATCAGTTAGTCTAATTTTTTAGATCGGAACACAATAGAGGTATTTTCACAACTCAGAAGGCTCAGGACATCTTGTTATTGCTCTATGCTGACGATCTTGCGATTCCAGCGGAT
The DNA here is from genome assembly GCA_917208275.1 of Patella pellucida. Lineage (NCBI taxonomy): Eukaryota > Metazoa > Mollusca > Gastropoda > Patellidae > Patella > Patella pellucida. Next base: position 23,842,129 of record OU795039.1, read on the forward strand.
ACTGCTGGAACTCTGCAGTCTAAAATCAATACACTCGAAAATTCTGAGATAGTTTCAGTCTCAGAGTAAATCTGTCAAAGACAAAAATTGTCGTTTTTAGAAACGGAGGAATTATTCGTAAATCAGAAAAATGGTATTTTAAGGGGGATAAGTTAAATGTGTACCTTATTATTGTTACCTGGTCCTCGTTTTCTCATCTCGACTAAATTGGAGCAAATGCATTTTAAACCTTGCGCTACAGGCTGAAAAGGGCGTTAATACCAATTAAAGGTCTAATCAGAAATGACTATATAATAAGACCGATATAAATGTACGGATCTGAAATATGGGGATTCGAATACAGACCCGATATTGAACGTGTCCAAACCAATTTCTGTAAATTTCTTCTGGGGGTATACAAAAATACTTCAAATGCTGGTGTCCTTGGAAAATGTGGACGTCAAAATCTATCTGTCATGTATATGCCAAACATTATAAAATATTGGTGCAGGGTCGTCAGAATGCCAACAACTAGGTATCCAAAGCAAGTTTATTTAATGCTTAGAAGCATAGACAGTGCGGGTAGGATATCCTGGGTATCAAAAGTAAGAATACTATTATCGTCACTAGGATTCGCCTTTGCATGGGAGTCACAATTTATAGGTGATATTAATTTATTCATTTGTGATATTATACAAAGACTGTCTGATATCAATACCCAGGAATGGTCATCTAAGCTAGATTCTAGTGAATCATTAAATGAATATAAGCTGTTTAAGATAAACATTTGCCAAGAACAATATCTGGATTACACTTTAAACGAAATATCACTCGACTCAGGTTAAATTTGTTACCATTGAACTCAATTCTATGTAGAAGGAATACTAGTATTGACCCGGCTTGTCTTCTGTGTAAATCAGATATTGAAACCCTTTCTGTCCATATGTCCATTTTCTGTCCATATGTCCACTCTTGAGCAATATACGATATACATGTATGTACATTCCAGATACTTTATATAAACACTCTCTGTGTTCAGTAGCACTAGTCAAAATCTGCACGTCAATTGACATCGGATTATTAAAATCTGTATATCGATGTCGCATTATCACACCGAAAATTGGAAATGTAAAGAAATGAACTGTTATATTGTTATTATGTATTAATGTACACTTGCTGTCGCCCACCTCTTTGAAGTGTTTGTTAAATTGTACTTTAGGTCTATGACCTTATTACTGAAATAAATATATTACATATCTTATTACATCGGTGACATTTTGACCTTTTCATTTACGTCATTATTTGATTAATTGGTTTCACAAATTATTTTTCGTCACTTGTTCAATGATTCAGCTACGTTCTAACCAGAAATCTGCGACAGACAGCACCAGAAGTGGCTAAGTTCATAAGCTAGCCTCCTTTAACCTCTGGTGACCTTTGGACCTCGCTAACTCATGAACGCTCCCTCACCTGACTGATAACCCACCATTTTTCGGATTCCTGAGGAAAAATGCTTCTAGAAAAGTCAACCAATTCTCGCTTTTTGCCCCCTTTCGGAAAATACCCCCTTCTCCTTTAACCTCTGGTGACCTTTTGACCTCGATAACTTCTGAAAGCTCCCTTACCTGACTGATCACCCACCATTTTTTGGATTCCTAAGGAATCACGCTTTTTGCCCACCTTTCGGATAATACCCCCTCCTCCCTCTGGTCTGATGCACGGTTGGATATTTCAAATGTATTTTGATATTATAAATATAGATTGTGCAGGTTTTGATGAAGTTGTGGTTAATTCAATATAAATTATGTATGGAAATTTTGATTAAAAACCCCCCAAAACCAAGCATAAAAAGTTCCTTAATAACAATTATGCGTTTCTAAATTTGTCTGCGATATCACCCCCAAATCTTTTTATTCTTAGTTTTCATTTTAGACTTCTGCTATGTCAATAACGTATGATATTTAGTAAAGTCGAAGCCTTAAAGTTGATTGACAAGGAAGGAGAAGATTAACTATTAAAAAGATTGTAAGAAAGATTCTCTCAATAACTACAATTACTGTAACTAGGATATTTGCTCTTCGCATTTGAAGGGTATTTATAACGAAAAAAAGGCTTGTGTAACCCTACAGTTGTCGTATTGAGACCAATTTGTGACAACTGAAACATTCTTTTTCTGGATCGGTTTATTTCAGAAAAGTAGAATTTATGAATTTGGGTAAGTGATAGCAATGGTTCTTTAAGTAAGTTTTTGAAAATCGGCCATGGGGTTTAACTTATCTTCAAATTAGGCGTACGGGATAGACAACAGTTGGGGGGGGGGGAGGCAGAGCCCGAAATGGCCGAAAATGTTTCGGGTTTACAGACAGCGGCGCCGGTCTTCCTCGAGAGGTGAAGAAACGGAGCTTATATTGTATGCCCCCCCCCCCCCAAAAAAAAAGGAATTTTGGAACATTTAACGACTGCAAACACTTCAAAGTGGTCTAATGTAGTCTAATTAAGGTGGCTGACTCGAATTCCAATTAATTATTTACAGTCCACGTTTACAGTTGTGCGAAAATTTTGAAAATTTAAATGCCACAAACGCGTTTTCCTGCTAATCCAGCCTGTGAATACGGCAACTTAAATTTGGTCCAATATAGCATACCTGGCTGACCCGAATTCCAAACAACCATTCAATCGTCGCAGGGTATGGGGGCCTCACCCTGCTGGAGAAAATTTTGAAAATTTAACCACCGCAAATGCATTTTTTGCTATTCTAACCCGTGTTAGCAACTCCAAAAGTATCGAATGGTTTTGTAACCGAAATCCCACTCTGAATTTCAACCATCCAATCAGACTGTTGCATCTGAATTCACAAATAATAATCGATGACCGAAAAATGTCGCACCAGAAAAAATGTTTTAAGAAAGCAAACTAAAAATGCCCGAAAAAATTTCAACTTTACAGACAGCGGCGCCGGTTTTCTTCGAGATGCTAAGAAGCGGAGCTGACCTTGTGTCCGGACCAAGGAAATTTGGGGATTTTTGACGGCCGCAAACGCGTTTTATTGCTATTTCGGGCTTTTTATTTTGCCAAGTAGATGAAATATATATTTTTTTCACTTTACACGTATGCCCGAAAAGTCGAGTTACCCGAAAATTAGGGGGGGGGGGCAATCATTTGGTATATATGTTTTACTGATCTTAAAACCTTCTGCTCATGTCAAGAAACATATGTTTGACATTTGGCAACTATTGTTGTCCGTTGGCGCAGACGACCGATTTTTTCTTTCAACGACCAGCGATTTCACTGTTGCCTGAAAGTTGCTCGAAAAAGTTACCCATCTGCGACTGTCTTTATAATCTTCGTAATAGCAATAATTTAACTGATTACTTTTGTGTCGAACAACTTTATTCTCTATATCCTTTATACCTTCTACCATAAAAGAAGGAATAACCTTGATATAAGTATTTTGGAGATATTTCAGGTTTCGTCAAATTTGGATAAAATTTGTAACCTGTAGAGTATCCACATGCAAATGTGGGCGTTTAAAAATACAAATTATTAATAAATATTATTTAAATCAAAGTCCCCCGTCCCATATCTAACTAGTCCGTTCTACGTTACACTGCAGAGGTAATCATAGACTATAGAAATTGCCAATTGCCTAAAGTTAATCCCAAAAAAGAGGGGTTATGGACCGATACATGTCAATATCGAAAGGAACCAAGATCTGTTAGAAAATGGTGTTGAAGAGGGATTTCAGTTCATTTAGTTCAAGTGAAATTATCAGTAAATAGACATTTACATGTGTCAAGCCACCAACGTCATATCACATCCTAATAGGCACAAATTACTCAGGAGATAATTATAGGCAATTTGCACTGAAAAAAAGCAAAAATAAGGAATGCCTATCATCGCTGATTTATAAGAAAAACGTGACTCGCAAGAAAAATGGGTCTAAATAAAATAAACAGAAATCAGTTCATAAAGGTCGCTTCATTCAACTAGGTCACTTTTATATGTATACATAATGTAACAATATTTGAAAAAAAAAACAGTTTTGCGAAATGGACGAAAAGCAATGTCGTGGTCCACACCGAAGTTATGGTAAAAACTGGAATCGCAGCAATAAATACATATATCAAAGTAAAATGAAATGGGGTTTAACGTCTAACTGTTCTGCTCGGTATTGGCCATGAGAAAAGTTTTGTTCGTACAGCGGCGCTAGTCTACTCTTATATAGAATTCCAACGGCAAAAGGACCTTTTACGGTCACACCAATGTGTACACGGGTTTCGGGATCGCTTTCATGTCAGCTGCTCAACTGGTTCAAAAATTGATTGAATATTCAATGAAATATCGCCAATTATCTGGTTTACAAGGTTGTACAAATGCCAGTAATGGAATCTGTGATCCCGAAAACATATTATATTGACACCAAACACCAGTGCCGCATCTAGGGGAGGCAAAGTGGGACAAATGTCCCGCCCCCCCCCCCCACATTTAGGGCCCCCCCACAATTCAGGTTCATACTAATTTTTTTTATCCCGGACGGAGCTAACCAGTACCTCGGCGGAGGGGGTGGAGGAAAACACTCAACGGGGCGGAGTACACTAGTACGATCCGCGGTCAGTACGAACAATTTGAACAAATAACAATGGGGGCCCCGCACAGCTTGTATGTCCCGGGCCCCCCACAAGGTTAATCCGGCCCTGCCAAACACTACAATCTGAACGACAGACTCGCCTTACCTGCAGAGAAGTGACTATGACACAGTGAACAGCCATGATATCCAAATGATGTTATCTAAACGTCACAGGTCGCGAGGTCAACGTACATAAGTCAGTTTGTAAACAAACAAACAAAAGTACAATGACTTCGACAAACAGAAAACCTGCGTCGAATCAGGGTTGTCTGTGCAATAACACGGACACGACTCGAGATTGAATAATAATACCCGGAAAAAATGGGATTTTAACAGAATTAGCAAGTTTAAACGGACATTTGACACACGCGGGGGTCGCACTATTGGCACTATTTTGTGCTTCGGTCAGGTCTATTTATACACAATCAATTCTGCTAATGTTTTTAGCGTTGGGATTGACTAATAGTTAATTTATATCAGTTCTAAACAAAAAATTAAAACTTTAAAGCAATTTTAAAAAATAGCCAAATTCTGACTAGGATTACTGAGCAAAATAGCCATTTACTGGATACGTGCGAAAAAAAGGCCAGCTACCATAAATTTCGTTAGTTACGTACGCAAACACTTTTACTTAATCGAAATCAGCACATCGTCGGACTTTCTCGCCAAAAATTACCGCCATCTTGAAAATATCATCATAAAATGATGGAAAACAATTTTAAATATAGTCATGAACCCTGTCAATATTAATACATTGCCAAATCACAGTTGATATGACGATAACATTATAAATAAAGTGAAGATGAAAAAATAAGTTGGAATATTATCGCAAAATGGATACCCTCAAGTAATAGCCTCCCATACTACGAAGAACTACTCAGTAAAACTGTTAACATTTTTTTTTTTTTTCATCAAACATCAAAACCTAAAAAGATAAAGCTTATTCCATCATTTCTTCCCGAAAATCCGACGGATTTACATTAAAGATCTGACTAAAAGGTTTCCCCGTTATCCATTACTACCTGTGCTGTGCCAGGGATTTGTCCACCCATTCTATTGTATTTTACAGAAGTTAATTCGTCACGGTCTTTGGTCTGTGATCGTAGCAATTTAACATAATAATACAGAATTAGTTTTTATTTTGCGAGAGAGAGAGAGAGAGAGAGAGAGAGAGAGAGATGGGGTTTATCGACTAACATATGGTTTAATATTATTTCAATAATTCGCTTGCGCGAGGGCCTGAACCGCATTATGATACACGATTCGTGTACCAATGGTAAAATGTTTATTTTGTTTTAAATATTGGATATCAGAAGCCCATCTTTTCCTGGTAAGGTCACAACATCAATGTTGATTTAAATTGACAAATAAGTCGTGTTTTCAATGTCGAAAACTTGGCTACTTTAGAGTATGTTGGGGTGGGGATGTTTGTAATTATTTTGTCAGAGTGAGTGAAGCCCGTTAATTAAATATTGTAATAGGTTCTTGTGAGTTGTGTTTATACAATATTTGGTAATGTAATAGGTTTTTGTGGGTTGTGTTTATAGAATATGTGATAATGTAATAGGCTGTCTGTGAGTGAGTAATGGGTTGTTGGTGTGTTTATGTAATTAGGGCGTGAGTGATCGGAGTGGACCCAGTTAATGATACATATTTAATGTTATGGATTGTTGGGGTGTATTTGTAATTACGTTGTCTGTGAGTTGATGAAACACGATAATACAACATTTTAAATAGATAGACTTATGTTTGTTTTATAGATTATATTAGTTAACAGCTACAAGAAGGGCGGTCCACGACCACAGAACAATTTTTTTTTCAACACGAAATTGATCAAGAAAATTACGAAATAGATTTAGCGAAACACCTGTTCAAATTTAAAACATAATAAATCTCCAATGAATTGAATAAGCTAATATTAAATTGTTTGTCAAGATAACGTGGAGATTTCAAGACTGATGGCTTACTTGTTCCACTAACCATATATACAATTATTTGCACCAACTACCTATTTCTCAAAGATTCTTTGCCGTTTGATAAATAATCTGGCATGGTGTGGAAATGGAATAAAAATGAAAATAAATAAATCTTTTCCTTGTGAATATATCATGTTATTACAGAAGATGAACTGTCGGTGATCTAATCTCCTAATCGGAATTCACGTTACCAAGCTTCTTGACGCGGCGCTTTTCAAGTAGCTTTCGTCACTTCAACACAAACAAGCAGTTTATCGCTAAAAAGCAGAATAGGGTTTATTCGCTATATTTTGTGATGTTAATATTTTATTTACTATTAGCAAATTATATTGCCTGTTATTAATCAATTATATTTACATTCGATCCAATGCTTGTAATTGACGATATTGACGACTTTAAATCAAATGTTCCAAATCATTTTTCAATGAAGTCGTTCATTTTTTTTAACACGCGCTTCTACATTTTTCAATTAAAACATCATTCAATTTATTGTCATTTTTATTCTTCATTCGGAGACGGAAACTAACAGCCCTTATCTAAAACCGTGATCACTCATGACTGTAACTGGGGCCACTATACACCATGAAGGGATAATTAGTGAGACCAGCATACTCCTCCCACTTTAGAAAAAAGTGGTGCATCTTTAGCCCAACCATATGATCGAAGATCGCCGAAGTAAACAGAGTAAACCTCGAGGACGGTCTGCGGCCGGGAGAGATTCAGTTCGTAGCAGGGCTAGAAAGAGGTCAGCCACCGTCTCTACCCGGCTACAGGGACGATCAAGAATTAATGTCAGAACCCCGGCATTTAACCCCCATACACCCATTGATTATGCCACCCAGTTTAAACTCATCCGTTACTGCCAAGAAAAAGAGATGGAAGGATGAGTAAACCATCTAGTAAAATAGAGAGGGACACTACAATCAACCAACATCTTCGAATGTCCAGATGGAGAGATCGCACGCTAACTAATATTAATATTTTCGATATGGGGGCCGATGCCCAATTTGAGCATATACAGCCTCCTTTGTTAGACTCCATCCATGGCTTTGGACGTCTGGACGGACGCCTTTTTAGTGCACATGACGATATATTTAACGGCCAACCCTTTTCGTACGCAAAAAATGCTTAAATATATGCATACGATAAGACTTGTAGCTTCACGAAATGAAGGTTGGGTCGAATATGATCAACAATTCATATTTAAAAGGGCATTAGATCCACCAAGTTCTTGGGCTGTAGTGGATTACGAGCTATGGTTGATCAGTATGTCCAGACTGTATACAATTAAAGCATTGTTAATTTCCAATCCAACCGGCAGATGTTATGATTTTAACAATAGGGGTTTATGTTTTTATGTAGTGGACTACGAGCTATGGCTGTTCAGTATGTCCAGACTGTATACAATTAAAACATTGTTAAGTTTCAAACCAACCGGCAGATGTTATGATTTTAACAATAGGGGTTTATGTCTTGAACAACATTGTATTAATAGCATTGCTGTAAAAATCTTCGGAAAGCGCTAAAAAAAAATACATGTGGTGTGCCGCGCTTCGACCTCTAGCTGGCCGGCCAATTCTAGCTTGCGGCTGTGGTTTCGAGCCCTGGGCCCGATTCCTAGAAAATTCTTAAGCACGTTCTTATGCTTAGATTTTAGTCGACTTTGCATTTAAGTAAACTTACCTTATTTTGTGTTCCAAGAAAATTCTTAAGAACGGCCTTGTGCTTCGATTTTAAGTAGACTCCATTGTAAGCACAGGAACGTTATTATGCGTTCCAAGAAAAAACTTAAGCACAACTTCGTTCTTAAACATAGCCAGTCTAAGCACAAGTCCCAAGCAAGGTATACTTGCTTACCAACCTTAAGTCTGTTTCTGCTTCAAAAAGATGGCTGACCGTGGAGTTATTCGACGGCATTTCCGACACCTTTTGATACCAAAGAGACAATTACAAGACAGGGAAAATTCTTCTGAAAAAGAAATTAAGAATGCTATAGAAAATTTTGCATCTAGGGCCTTATAGGCCTACCCTGAAACCAATTTATGTATTTGCCAATTAGTAAACAATAGGCTACAAACACACAGGCTGATCAGGCGCTCTCACAATTATTCAGTTAGTTTGTAGGCCTATGTGTCTGCGTTTTTTTAAAATATATTTTGGCACATTTTATAATTGTGTAGGCCTATACAGGGGACATGTCAATCAAAATCAACAACAATGAAGCAGACGACAAATTTATGACGTAATTCGCATACCAAAGTTATTTTATGACGTTAAAGAGCATCGAGTCTCAGTGTATGGTAAGCTTTACCAGTCACAATGTGCTTAGACTTGTACTTGACTTGTGCTTACGTAAGAATGGTCTTGAGAATTTTCTAGGGACGGTATTTTTATAAGATTCTTACGTAAGTAAAGGTAAAGTATGAATTTGTGCTTACTTTAAGAATTTTCTAGGAACCGGGCCCTGGTATGAGCGTATGTGGCATGGAGATAGGGGCGCCTTCTCAACCTCGTGGGTTTCCTCCGGGCACTCCGGTTTCCGCCCACTGCTAAAGACCTCTACGCGCAAGCGAATTTTCGAAATAAAAAATTAAACCATATGTTAGTCCCGAAATGACCTAGTCGTGTTGAGTTGACGTTAAACCCCATTTCTCTCTCTCTCTCTCTCTCTCTCTCTCTTCTCTCTCTCTCTCTCTCTCTCTCTCTCTCTCTCTCTCTCTCTCTCTAAGTTAGTCTCTTCAGTCTCTTTTTGCTGAGATTCTTTATATTCGTATTTGTGTCATCCGTATGTGTTTGGCTAAGTAGAGCTAATATAATTTTGATACTCTTAGTCTAAGTTTTAAAGTTATGATGTTATTCGAAGTAAAAGCTTAAATGGGTAATTTAACTTTTGAATAAAAGGTTAAGTTAACATACAAAAGTGGATGCCTTGTGTTTAAATCTAGGGATGTAGATATAGTTATCCCGGAAAAACTAAGACCAAAACAAGTAACTCTTGCGTAACGTGGATGAAGATATATGGCAGATTGTATTATGTAATTTTGTGTCCTTAAATTTTGCTTAAAAACGTAACATAAACGTGAAATATATATTTGTGAAATGCTATTGTTTCACGCGGTATGTTGTTAATATGTAAGATATTATGTGTAATTAAAAGCTAAAAAGCTAAGTCTATTCTAGAAAAAGTGTTGGGTTACTGGTAGTAGTGTTTATGCAACACTCGGTAATGTTTATAACGTGACTGTGATGGTGGAATGTTAAAAGATTAATGTAATTGTTTTGGCGGAATTATAAAACAAAAAATTATAAAATTGTAGATTACTGTCTTGATGCCAGCCAGGAGGTCAAAGTTAGTTTGTAGATTTAGAATAAATACTTGTTTTAGAATTCTGATGATTAAAGAGGTAATGTGGCAGTCGTAGGGTCTATAAATGAAATAAAACCATTAGACAAAATTCGAAGACCTTAAATAACTGTATTGGCTAAATAGTGCAAATCAGCAAATGGACTATTCATCGTGTAAAACAGGTATTAGTACACTGGCAATTCAGAGTAAAGACTTCATTCTTTCTCGATCATGCATGTATTAGAAGAAACAGACACGCCAAACTTCAACAGTATCTTTAGATATTGCCGATATATTAGCGTAATATTTACTCCTCTCCGGGTTGTCACTAGATCATGGTGAAAAATAAAATGTCGAATATATGAAGTTAATATCAATATATTTCGCTTGGGTATGTTTGGGTAAAGATCATTCCAGTCGATATGCAAGGTCAGTGCCGGGATAAAGACCATTCCTGTCAATATGAACTGGTAATGCTTTGGTGGAGGTCACCCCTGCCAAAAGCTACCGAGCTAAAGCTCACCCCTGCCATTAGAAAGAATTCGTACTGGGCTAAAAAAATCTCCCATGGTAAAATGAAAAATTAATGATTGGGTAAAGACCAACCGTGTCAATAAGAAACGTTTAAACTAGGGTAAAGAACATCCCTGTCAATAGGAACAGTTTTTACTGAGCCAAATAGTTAGTTCTGGTATTAAAGCTTAACTCCGATTACAAAACTACAGAAATAATTAAATTAAAAAATTAGTAAAATGATATGTACCTGATCAGAGATAATAATTGTGTAGCAATAGTATTTTCAGCAAACCGATAGTGAAAAACTCTCAATCAGTCGGAAGGCTGAAACACTTCTAGCCGGATGTTGATAGTGTGGTTGACAAAGTATACACTGATTGTGGGCGTGGCATATCTCTACTTTCATACGTCGTACAATCGCCATACTTGTTCTAGCAAATTGCAACAAGTAAGGCGATTATTTTTTTTTATTTAATTATTTCTGAAGTTTTGTAATCGGAGTTTAGCTTTAAGATCAGCAATGCCAATAGCAATAGATAGATTCTAGAATAGGGCATGGAGATAGCCACTTTTCAACATGATAATATACATTGTGCTTGTCAGCATACGTCCAAATGAGACAAATCATTAGTGAAATAAAATATATTATTGTGTATAATCAAGAAAACGGCTAATTAATGAATTGTGTGTGACTAACAGTGTATACATAGTTAAAGATGTGCTTCTGATTTCCCATATTTAAGCCAAAATAAACATTTCACCAGTGGTATACGAATCGTGTACCATATTGCGTTTCAGCGCCATTTATAACAAGAACTACAAGAACGACGCTAGACGAATTCCACAAGTCATGTCAAACCGTGACACCATATTCTTATCATTAGAGCATGCACAATACATACGATCGGTGTAGACTGGAATAACCAGACGCTAGAGATTGTCATTTGATTTGAAATTGGAGTAAAAAAATGAAACGATTGAATGTAAATCAATTTAAATAAATTCATAATATATTATTATATGGTTTTCAATCCATATGTGTCAATTTCTAGATCCCACATATTAGCGATTTAGCTCCTTTAATACAGTTAATAATGGGAATTAAATGAAATGGGGGTTAACGTCCTACTGTTCTGCGCCTAAACTGGGCTAAAGACGACGGGGGTCAGTAATGGGGTGGGGACCATACCTGTGAGTTTTTAGCTGACGAAGTAATCGCTCTTAATATTATGTTAACAAATTTAACAAAATATCGTACTGTAGGCCTACTTGTATTATTTTTATCGACCTGTAATGATACAAAGTTGGATCCCATGATATTTACTGGTCGAAATCATTGAAACTAATAAAACTACTAAATGCAAACTCTCTCTAGTACTGATACGTAATTACACTTCATATTTGGATGTTGCTGTTTCCAGATTAACGCTAAAGGAAATAAAAGTCACGAAGTTTTAATGCCCTATCAACTAAACCAGAGGGGGAGGGGGGCATTGTCACCCGAGAGGGGGCATAATCTGAGTTGACTTTTCTAGAGGCATTTTTCGTGAGGATCCGAATCTGGTAGGTGAGGGGGCGTTTTCAAGATAATCGAGGTCAAAGGTCACGGAAGGCCAAAAAACGAAAGAAATGTATAGAATTTAAAACATGTTCAGAAAAGGGTCGAAAATCATTGATAACAGTAAAGAGACAATTATAATACAGTAATATAATGATAACAATGAGCAGCGATGACGCCTGCATACCCGTGACGTCATCGGGGTCATGATTCATGATTATGTTGGGATGTCATTAGGGTTGGGTATGTACAGCGTTATTTCAGTTATTCAACTTGTGGTTTCTATGGCCATTTTGGACGCTGGACACGAATCCGTCGAAATTTTGGACCTAGGATGACCTTTGACCCTGGATAACTCAATTTATTCAAAATGACGGCCAAACTTCACCCGAGCTGTGAATTTATGAGACCAAGTTTTTCTAAATGTATTTAGGACCACATGATTCAAAATTGACCTGAAAAGTGTTTCCTCAAGTTTTTCGTTCAGTATCAATATCGCCATTCAAAATATTAAATTATAATGGTGTTTTTCGAGAGATCTGGAAATGTACATAAAAACACATGTTTAGATATTAGTTTATTCTTATATTATCTCCTAAATATGAGCAGGATAGATTACTTCTTGATGACTGATCAACAGCTCGCATATATCCTTCGGATATACTTCAGATACCAATTCACATTGCAAAACTGTGTTCCAACCTTGTATCGCAGCATGGTAAGTTTTGTTATTTTTCATCACAATTAAAATTCCTCCAGAAGATCTTTGTTATATTGTCTTCTACTGATGTATGTCGGTTTTCGCCGTACAATTTTTTCTTAACCAGCAATTACGCCACCCAAGCTCTTGAAACATTGTTAGAAAGTTGGATTTTTTTTGGAAAAAAGAAAGACAGATAGCCATTACCGCAGGCCTAGGTATTCTCGAAACCTTCAATACTAATCTCGATTGGATACAACAAATATCAAGATTATTATTAAGAGTGTCGAGCATATCCTAAAACTGACAACCAACCACGCCAACATATCTTACCTACCCCTCAACCAACAAAATATTTACCTCGTTCATGTGAACTTTTGATTTTGAATCTTATGTCGAAGACTAAGAATAAACTAATAACTTAACTCATCTCTGAGTTGCTGTGTTTTTTATTTGCATTTCCAGACCTTTTTGAAAAGTACCATTATAATTCTATATTTTGAACGAAAACGCTAACGAGATACCACTTTAAGCTCAATATGAACGAAATGTTTCTGTCCACAAAAATACATGTTGTCAATTTTGAACCAAGTGGTTTCTGTCCCCCAAAATTATATTTACCCCCACCCCTCCCCAATATTATGGTAATATTATACACATATTAAGAAAAACATCATTTAAATCAACGGGAACTCATTTCTCGCCTTTATTACGCCCCCCCCCTTCAACACATGCACACCTGCTACCCCTACCCCACAAATCACAGTTGTCCAAGGGCATGATAAACAGGTTTCTTTAAGGCTGTATTAATATATACCATTATCATCCTTTATGTTAACATAATTACACCCCCACCTCCGCCACACGCGCACATCTACAGCTGCTACCCCATCCCACTTCCCCGCACATCAAAACAGTTGTCCCGGGACATCATAAACACTTATTTAAAGATGGGCAATCCTAGCAATTTTTGTTTTATTAATATATTAATAATAATAATAATAATAATAATTTATTTATAGAGCGCCTATAATCCAATACTTAGATTGCTCTATGGCGCTATTACATTATTGTAAAAGTATAAAATATAAAACATCTCAATAATAAGAACATTGCACAATTAGAATAAAATATGGTATACAATAATAAAAAGTTAACTCTGAAAAATCTTAAGCATTTAACAATTAAAATGGTTTTTAAAAAGGTGAGTCTTTAACTTTTTCTTAAAAACAGGCAGGGAAGGGGAATCTTTAATTTCAGAAGGTAACTTATTCCATAGTTTAAAAGCAGCAAAACTATAATTAATTATTATGTCAATATAATGACAGCCCCACCCCACCCTACACACACCCATTGTAGACATTTGACCCCCTACATCTCGAAAACGCCCCCTTAAACGACTGTTTACTACCCAGATTCGGAATCTACACAAAAAATGGTCCAGAAAATTTTGGTCTCATAAATTCACAGCTCGGGTGGCGATCCCCGCCCCGCTTCAACCAACGGACTAGTGGTCATAGTTGGCAATGGTTAGCAGAAAAATAGGTCTACGAAATATATTTTAGGAGTGTGTTAATTGCACAAAAAAGGCAACCTAATATTATATGGTAAAATGTTCCACCAGCCCCTTGAAACCTTCATCTGTAGCTTGTTTATGATATGCCTTAATCGGGACTCGGTTGAACCTCTCTAGAATTTGAACAGCTGACATTCCCCTAGTCTTGTTCTATAACTGCGGTCCCTTGGGTCATTTTAGGACCAGCATATTGTAATTTTAATGTTGTTTCATACGAAGGGAATATTTTTTTCTGGCAGCCGAATTTCTGCCTACTCGTTTTCGAGTTTCAACTGCCATCAAATATTTTGAAGACAACCAATTAATACATGGTGTTTTGCATCCTATTTCCTCTGTCAAGTGAGAACCAATCACGGCAAGTCTGGGAGATTAATCTAGACAAACACCAGGAATTGAACCCGAGAGATTCTGCTTTTGAGTTGAGTGTCCGTACCACCCCACCGTCTCTCGTCCCAATTCCTTAAGAATCAATGATATAGTCATGATGGATTTAGTTTTGTAATACATACTCTAAAATAGGATACAACTACAGTAATGAAATATGATGAAATCAATTGTGAAATCCCTGCAGAAACTCTGGTCTGACTCTAATAATATTCATTAACGGCTTTCAGTTAGAATTCAAACGAACAATGTAAAATTTTACCCCCAGACATAAACTAAATTTTATACTAGTAAACAGGGTAATTCGGATTAATGAATCGGAATAATATAAAATCTTTGCGAATATCAACTGATGTGTTCGCATTAATGATAAAAGGTTTTTTTCCCACCAATTAGCACCACTATTGTTAAGCCGCACACTACCCTTTGTATGTCGGATTAAGGATGGCAAAGTCCATTTCCAAACTAGATTATATATAAAATATAAAGGGTCTACAACTCGTAGAATTCTTCAAAGGCACCTTGATTTTCAGAAATGTACTTGTTGTGACGTGTGTCATATGAATGATTTTATGATTTTCACTAACGTTGATGTGGTATTGTATTGTATTTGATTAATCTCTTCTCGTGCTGGGCTTTAAATGTGTCTACAGTTCTCATTGTATAAATAGTTAACATCTTTTAGTCTTAGAAGATATCGGTGAAAACTTCTACTATTAGTCCAAATCGTCAAGGTTATTTTGTTTATGAAAGTAAATATCATGACTTGTTGTTTTGAACTTTACAGATGTCATGTGGTTGATTAGTTTATCGGCTAACAACCCGCACTCTTCAATACTAAAATACAACAAACTAGAAATCAGGTAGAGCGGAGAGTCGCACAACAGTTAGCTATCTAGAACTTTGTGGGAGGGACCAAATTTTCAATGGAATCAAAAGATACCCATTTGACCTTGTTTAGAGCAAATATTAAAGCGAAAATGGAGCTTTAACATACACTGAAACCAAATATTTCATTTCGAGATTAACATGATATTTCTTATTTCAGTGATAAGATTACACACTGAAACTAAATAGGTCATTTCGAGACTAACATATAATAATTCTTATTTTCAGCGATAATATTACACACTAAAACCAAACAGTTCGTATCGAGACTTACATGATCAATCTGATTTTCAGTGATAAGATTACACACTGAAACAAAATAGGTCATTTCGAGACTAACATATAATAATTCTTATTTTCAGTGATAAGATTACACACTGAAACAAAATAGGTCATTTCGAGACTAACATATAATAATTCTTATTTTCAGCGATAATATTACACACTAAAACCAAACAGTTCATATCGAGACTTACATGATCAATCTGATTTTCAGTGATAAGATTGCACCCAGACCTTTATAAAATGTATGGGACCAAACCTTCGGTCTAGGTAGTGAC
This sequence comes from Patella pellucida, assembly GCA_917208275.1. NCBI lineage: Eukaryota > Metazoa > Mollusca > Gastropoda > Patellidae > Patella > Patella pellucida. The sequence goes on from OU795039.1 coordinate 23,858,239, forward strand.
AGCTATAGAATAGACAATGCAATGCAATGGACATCTTGGTGGCCTAACTTACGAACATTAACATCTCACAGTCTTACACCACGTGTTTTACAGATTGCAAAGGTTTCTATATACATCACAAAGGGCCAACTTTTCACAATTGTCAAGTAAAAAATATTTAAGGGGATTGACAGTTTCAAGTCTGTTCATGTGTCATTTTTCTCAAAATCATAAATGTTCACTGTAATCTGACTCCGCCCCTCCGATTCTATACCAAAAAGACAAGTAAACTTGCCATGCAAACAGTACAAAACGGAAAAACTGGATTGCTATAATATAGACGAACCACGTGGAATTTTCTACATCTTGTTCGTGTATTGGTGTTTACTGTCCGTTTCCACCGAGCGTAATATCGCCGACGATGCCCAAGGCATGCACATGGGCTTTCCTGCGCGGGGGGGGGGGGGGGGCGTGTTCCCAGAGTAAGGCTCGAAACACCAATCTCAAGTTAGAGGTGGCCGGCCAGCTACAGTTTGAAGGGCTACACTCTAGACTACAAGTCCACCCCAACGCCCCAAATTGTCTACACTATGCTAGTTCTGTATATATATAGCAGGCATTTGACAGCAGCTGTTAAGTTTCCTAGAATTGCAACTTCTCTAGTTTTCTTGCAACTGATGTTCCGTTCCCCTCCATTACCAATTATATATATATAAAAGGTGTCCGACAACCGGTGACAGATTATTTTACTGCCTTTTTAGATATTTACTTCAACCGTACCACAGTATCCCCTTTTTAATGCACTTTATTGATTTGAAAGATTCACAATATCTTTAATCATGTCTGAAACCTTCAAGATGTTCCACTTTCTTTCCATGTAAAACTTTCCTTTTAAATATTCTGATATTTAAAATCGAATATTTTCAGTCTATAGGGTGGGTATTAGCATACCCGTTCTCAGATGCCATTTTCGACAACGCTTCCAATTTAAAGGAATAAAACTGCTTAATTTTGTGTTAAAATCCCTTAAAATATTCGAGTCAAGGGCCAAGGAACAACTTCAATATTTATGATACTTGTCTTTCTTTATCAAGTATGGCAGTTTTGGCGTTCCCGTCCAAACGACTCAATATTTTGAGTTGAAAATTTGAGACAAGGTAAATACACAGGCCCGAAGCCAGAAACCAAAATTTAGCCGACATAGGGGGGCGAGGAAGATAAATTTCCGACAACAAAAAATCAATGAACGATGATCATCGCCGACTACCGTAAGCAGGAGTAGGGGAGAGCACGAAAATTAGAAGCTGTGAGAGTGAGTGACATGCAGGTGGCGAATGTGTCGGAAAATTAAGAGTTTCCAGCCTACATTAACTATCTCTTGGCCGAATTTGCGACGCTGTGAGAGTGAATTTAGGCCTCTATGACATGCAGGTGGCGAATGTGTCGGAAAATTAAGAGTTTCTAGTCGACATTAACTATATCTCGGCCGAATTAGAGAGGATATGTCGTACTAAAACTCTCTCCTGGCGAAAATGCGTGCATAGCTAACCAGCGATTTTTTCCGGCGCAGACAGAAAAATTCCGACAGGAACGGCCATGGGGGGCGGCTCGCACCCCCGCGCCCCCCCCACTAGCCTCGGGCCTGTATATACACCATTCCCCTATATTTTGGCGTTTTGTTTTCATACATTCTCAGACTTTTATTTTGAGCCTCTGTTTAATTCGGGATTGTCCCTTTAAGAAGTAATCCGATACTGACAAGCAATCTTGAACATCACATTATTTATTCCCTCAGTTTTATTCCTTAAGCATAAAAGTACACCACCGAAGTACATTATATTGCTTGACGGAATGCATATTATTGGATTATCAACGGCGCCTGTTTCCCACTAGTGGGGCTCTTTATGTCTAAATAAAAAAACAAGTTTCTTTTTTTGTTCATAGCCCTCCAGCAGTATACTCTAATTATACACGCCTACGCCAAGTTTGAACACTCAATTAGAAGGAAGGTTTTTGTTTTCTAAAGTCTGTACCAATCAAATTGGTTATCGCTCTACTTACCCTGAGCAGGGTATTGGTGTAATGAAACTATACACCCTCAACAGGAAATGCGCATCTTCGCACTTCATCCAGGTATTTAACTAATAAACACCTGCATCAAAAAGTGTGACGGAAAGACAGACAGACAGACGGACGAACCCATTTTAATAGTCCCCTGCCTTCTTCGAAAGGTGGGGGACAACAAGGTTTCAAATCGCCCTTAATTTATTGATGCATATATTTTTCTACAATAAGTTATACTTATTGTAATCATTACCCAGGAATGGTAGCACATGGCTATCAATCAGATTCCTTGGATATGACTTATATCATACTAACCAAAAGTTAGATTTATTAAAAGATCTAGGTACACACGTTTCAATACAGATCTCTTATTTAAAATTGTGATGTTTTGTTTGTATATAATTATATCAAATTATGCATGTTGCAATCATGGACCTCTAAACATTAGAAATGGTAATGAAAGTAAATTTTTACAAAGATCCAATATTAAAATATTTTCTATGCGACTCTTTATAGCTTTTTAAATTTGTTCACAGAACTCAAATATTGTCATAATTAGGGGGTGGGGAGCGAGGGAACATGATGCATCCGTATTTAAATAATGTGATTTCTCTAGTTCTATAGTTTATAGCTGACATGCTGCATGCAAAAAGTTTAAGCTACAAATGAGTACAATAAGGTTTTATCCCTAGAGCTAGACCTAATTTCCGTCATTGCTGGCTATTATTCTTGCATGATTATCTCTAATATTCCAATTACAAGATTTACCTCGACACCTCCACCATAATCACGTTTTTAGCTTGTGGACATTTTAAAAAAAAATAACGTTACACCCAAATGAGAGTGAGTTCGAACTTCTTGAAAATCGGACTGAAACTGCCGGGCATAAGGCCGCCACTCGCACGCAAAGAGTGTAAACATGTGGTAGATATCGGTTCATTTCGATACTGGCATGTACTGGGACATAAGTTCATGGATCCTGGTTGTACGAAAGATCACGTTTTGAGCTTACAAATCCATCTAGATAACACAATTTAATCTGATTTTTAAAAATCGGAACGAAACACCATGACAAATGACCGTTTCTTGTACGCTTTTAGTGTAAAAGTATGTAATACCAAGGTTGTGGACCCTCTACAAGTTACAATTTTTATCCGATTTTGATGAAACTTAAAATATATCTTTATATCGCAAAGATCGCAGCCCCCTTCCATTTTCGCGCATTTCAGACCATAACTTTCTGGATTGTGGACGTATCTTACTATCTTGCATGGCAACCGCTGGTTTTATTTAACTTTTTTTTTTTGGGGGGGGGGGATTTGTTTCCAGTCTTCAATTAGCCCAGGTTAGGTGCAGAAGCGTTCGACGTTAAACCCCATTTCATTCATTCATCCTCTATGCAGATTAATTGGCATGCTTTGATTGAAGAATGACGAGAATGATGGGAACTGAGAAGTTGGTAAATAACAAAAACACACAAAAGCTTACTTAAATAAAAGTATGGCATGCAATTTTGAATCTGTAGAACAGTACAAACACTCAATATTACTAGAAAAATACTTGACAAATATATAGCGACTAACGACAAATTCAAGCTGGTTAAATTCTACCTCAATCAAAGGACGTGAAGAAGGCTTTTTAAAATATTTTCTACGGCATGGGACAGTTTTGTTGCATCAAATCACACAGTTTGTTAATACCAACTACATGAAATGTAAGAACCAAGCACTAAGAATTAGAATTTAAGACGCTTTGCCGCAGAAATCATGTATTGGCCTTTCAGTCTGAAATATTGTGCCTTCAACGAATTAGAAATATTAATTCCATCAGTCAAACTGTGGAAAAGGAAAAGAGCATTTTTAATTTTTATTGTAAGTCTAAATAACAGTTAAATGTAACTTCCTGAGCTTTCTTCATTTCTACAAAAATATATTACAGTAAAAGGCACCATGATAAAACAAAATTCCAACCCTTTAACCTGATTGTATTTTTGACTATTTCTTATCAATAATACTCAGGAAGTAGCAGTATCTCGTTAACTCCGGTACAAATGGCTTTTCCTGTCACAGTTTCAAAGCAAGAGGCTGTCGTACTCCAGGTCTAGTAAACGGATACCTACTAATTGAGACTAATGTTCTTCGATTATTCAGCTTCAGTAAGATTTCGCCCTACATCGATATATCAATATTTTAAAAAGTACCCATCTATACGAAATACAAGTTATTTTTATCAAACTTCAACTCGCCACTGTATAAAGAATACCATTCATTTTCCAAAAGCAAATCAGCCTATCACACATACCGATTTGATGACGGGCCAAAATTGCCGGAGAAAATGACCGCCCCTCGCACTAAAATAGTGTAAACATTTTGTAATCAAGTTCGATGAAACTTGAAATATATATTTTGACATACGCGCATATAGGATCGGAACTTCCTGAATTATGGCCCTTGATTGAACAAAAAATCACGTTTTTACACACTAAGATCTTAGTTCCTTTTGATAATCGCAGGGGGTTGGGAAGGACTAGTGGTCTAGAGTGCCGCGCTTCGACCTCTAGCTGGTGTGAGCGTATGTGGCATGGAGATAGAGCGCTTTCTTAACCTCGTGGGTTTCTTCCGGGCACTCCGCTTTCCTCCCACTGCTAAAGACCCCTACGCGTAAGCGAATTATTGAAATAAATTAAACCATATGTTAGTCCCGAAATGACCTAGTTGTGTTGAGTGGACGTTAAACCCTATTTCTCTCTCTCCCTCCCACTCTCTCTCTCCCCCTCTCTCCTTCCCTTTCCCTCTCCCTCCTCTCCCTCTCTCTCTCTGTCTCTCAATCGATCGATAATCGCGGATACCCCAAATTAACTTCCTGGATTATGACACTGATTGTTCGAAAAATCGCATTTTTAGCTTGCGGATGCTCTAGATGTTACAATTTTTTTTCGATTTTAAAAACTGTTTAAATACATCACCAGTTTAGTTTAAATTTATTTTATTGCATCGACATTGACATTGTACAATACAAAAGGATTAAACAAAAGTTCTAACAACTTATAAACGTTTTCTCCTTAAAATATTAATTGATGATCATATTTTAAATGATAGATACTAAAATATTCATTTCATTGAAAAAATCATTAATATATTACATTAAAAGTGTGTTATACGAAGATTGTGGACCCTCTAAAGGTCACAATTTTTATCCGATTTTGATGAAACTTAAAATATATCTTTTTATCCGAACGACGACACTCCCTTTTTTAATTTCACATTTCAGGCCATAACTTTCTGGATTATGCCCCAGATTGTACACAAATTTTCCTTTGTTTTTAGTTGTTCGCTATCCATCTCTTGAACATGTGGGCGTATCCTGCCTGGAAGTCGCTGGTTAAAAGAATTTTTTGACCAATCGACAGATAATAATTCATTTTTTAAACCTTAATAATCAGCAAGATTATAATTTCTAATATTTCTTGTGTGTGGTATTATATTTAAAGAAAATATTATTGGTGAATGTGTATATGTACTGCATATAGGAGCAATAACATTAGTATCCGATTTCCTATAGTATTAGTATTAAAAAAGATCAATACATCAACCTGGTAGCGTTGTGAAATTAGTCGGTTCTTTTATCCGATTTTCAAGATTTAATCTTTGTAATAGTTTTTTTTTTAAAAAGGATTAACACGATTACTTGAATTATTTAAAATATTGATATTTAAATCCCCTGTTAGGATTAAAAAAGGAACCGCTGTCTAATGCAATAGATAACGTATCGTAAATATATCCCAACAGGCAGCCCTTGTATTTGGGTTCTCATTACATTGTTTGGTTTGTTGATACTCACTGTGTAGTTTACTTGTCTTTTTGATTAATGATACTCTGCCACTTACTTACAGTTTCTCGGCTGACGATACTGTCGTTTGTTTAATGATACCCACTGTCTATATTTTGATATTTTGTTTCACTGGCCGTCTTGGTTTGATATTATATTGATGGCTAACTATGCAATCCTAATTGGTGAGTTGGTTAGCCGAATGTTAATGTATGGGGTTCTCTGGGTCCTAAAGACCCCTTCGCGCAAGGGAATTACTGAATAACAGTTGAACCTAGTTCGTGTCGATTGGCAAAATCCTACTCGACACCACCAACATCTCATCTCTCTCTAACCCATTTTGGAAAGGGAGGCAGGATTTCCCGAAGTGTTCTTATCGACTAGAAATGTTAACTCACTATTGGCCTTATATTTTTAAAAAAAATATGGCTTTTTAAAATCATGCTTATAATATTAATAAATAATTAGCAGTAGATGTCTGTTCTTTAAGTCATGAGACAACTACCATTTTGGAAATAACATGATTATAACAAGCGGTTGTCATGCAAGATACGCCCACACTTTGATAGACTGGAGTGGACAGAGTCATGGGATATAATCCATTAAGTTATAGTCAGATATGCGACAATATCAAAGTGAACCTAGATCTCTGTAATATCAAAATCAAGTCTCATTACCTTGGTAAAACATATGCAAACGTCATTAAGTTGTAACGGTAATATATTGAATAATAAATTGTGACCTCTTTAGGGCTATGATCCGCTGTGTTCTAAGATCGAAAGGAACCAAGATTGTTGGGTTATAAACATGTATTTTAAGTTTCATCCAAATCACACATGAGTTTTGACCTCTAGAGAGTCCACAAGCTAAAAATGTGATTTTTTAAAATATACAATCAGGGGCTATAATCCACGAAGTTACGATCCAATACGTCATGTCAATATTGAGAGGAACCGAGATTCTTGGGATATCAATCAATATTTCAAGTTTCGCCAAAATTAGTTGAAAACTGTAAATAGTGACCACAAATTAATCTGAACAGATGTTCGGATCACAATATACTTTCACATGAAAAAATGGGCGTACAAAAATAAATTGATGACCGTTGGCTCTATACGAAGATGTAACGACAGTTAAATCCAAACTCAATCAACATTTTACATTAAACAAACACCTGGGCC